>SSHR01000526.1:0-57785 GCA_006518225.1 Fusarium neocosmosporiellum | reverse complement strand
CCCTCGGCTTCAGAAGCTTCAACATCTCCTGACGAGCCTTATCAATATCAGGAACCTTTGCAAAGCGCATATTGGGATCAAAGGGAAGCTTATTTCTCCTTTTGGGCTTTATTTTCTCCCTTTCATACCTGAAGAGTAATAATTCCTTTTCCTGACTCGCTAATGTGACGTTTTTGCGGTCTATATCCTTAGCAATTTTTCCCATAAAGAGTCATATCGTACCATCGAGCTTTGATGCAGATGGGATGCGCTCAAGTGAAGCCCGAAGCTCTCGTGATGATGTAGGGGTCTTGAAAAGACAAGGGGATGGCGAACGGGCCCTCTTTTGCGGTGTTTTCGGGGTCTCTGGCAATGCGGTTGTCATGGGGTTCATCAGGGGCTTCGCCACTGATACCGGCCATAGTCCAGAGGACTTCTAACCTGCAAGTATATTCTTAGAGGTTATCCCTGCTTTCCTTTCCTTATAATAATATCGTAGGAATGTGCATTTGCCGATGGGGGTGTGTTCTTGGATCGAGGAAAGTGAGGATATAAGACGACGACATCTCTACTTGATCGGGCCAAATACCGCGAGGTCAAGAGGCTGAAGAACGTGGGAAGAATGCGGTACAAGGTAAATAAGGTGTATATCGTTCCAGAAGCATTCGAACATAAACTCATCAGTAATATAACTGCCGTGGCCATCAATAATAAGGAGTCTCTTATCTCCCTCCTTTGCCAGCTTTGTCTGAGGGATGAAGGTCTTCTTGAGCCACAGAGTCGCGATATTATTATTAGTCTAGCCCTTTGGGCTATATATGAAGTCCCAATCCTTCAGGAAGTCAAGGAAATAAGGGTCTTTAGGAAACCAAGACTATTGAACGGTCTGACCTTTTGTATATAACCAGCGGCATCAACGCTCTTCCGGTGGCCGAGATACACTCAATAATTGTGGTCTAATCTGTTGAGCCGGGGTTCTAAACGATGGTATGGTTCTTCTCTGCCCTTCCTAGTATAAGACTGTTATATCCGAGTCCCTCCATAATACCCATTTCATCCATATTATAACGATTTTCTGGCTTGATATCCTTAATAACTGGTACGCCGAGATGAGTGAAGAAACCCTTAATATTCTTAATAGTTGCCCCATTAAATCGAGCTAAATCGAGTCTCTAACCTCGTAATATCTTCACACCTTCGTTACGGCGCAGAAAACCCTCCATCCAGTGAATCCCAATGGGTTCCTCGTTACCGTTGAGTCGGGCGATGCGGCCAGCGAAGTTAATGACCTGGGCGTGACTCGGTGCGAAGCCCAGGTTGTCTTGAGCTATGATCCAAGCAGCGAGATGCTTTTACTGCTCTGACGAGAGCTTCTGCAAGTGTTCATGACTTAATTTGTGACTCTGAGCGCCGGCAAGGCGGCCACGGAGGGTTGACACTGGAATGCCATGTCGCCCGGCACTCGTGCGCACGGGTATGCCATTGCGGACATCATTGATGGCGTTTTGGATGTCGATTTCGGTGTATTTGGGCATGAGGATTTCAAAAATATAAGAATTATCGTGATAGCTTCACATTTGCACGAGAAATCGCGGTCTGAAGTGAATTCGTGATTGATGTGTTGGTGGGGAAAAAGGCGCGCGGTTTCTGGGGGGTGGGGCTTAGCGGGTAATTAACATTTAAGACTTGCCTACAGCTGGTGTAACCTTAGCTGCCTACATAAAAGCCGTGTTCCTTCCGACTGGCCTGCTCAACAGCCCCTGGACTTGCCCCCATATCGACTCCCCTGCAACATCACACGTCACACTGGACCACAGGAATGGAGCCAAAGAATGATCCCTGACTTCTTGCCAGGATCTTGGAGCATTGACACCACCAGAAAGAGGCCCCCTGCATCGGACACGCTCGACGTGGCACAAGAATCCCATACACCAAGTACCCAGATCACCGTCACCCACTTGCTCGGCGCACATAGCAACAAGCATGCCAAGCCACAGCACAAGGTCATGCAGGCCTAGATCCATGAGGAGGTGGGCCTCGCGTTGCAGCTGGTGTTTTAGGCGTTGGCCAGTGACTTGAAACGCGTGATCGTAAGTGATGGGAAAAGTAACCCCGATAGAAAAGATCAGTAACCCTGTCTGAACAAGGTCGCCCAGGTTGATCTGAGAACCGGCCTCTGCATCTTCAACCCATTCAATAGCCAGGCTCGAACCAAACTTGTCATACTCAGGAAGTGTGCTAAGCAGTCGATGCTGAATCAGATCTCGGTGGGAGCCAATGAGTGACAGGTCAGGGTTGGACAATTGCCGGTTTTGGTACTTTTCCAGAATGCTGGCCCAGACACGCATATCGAGCATGACTTCTAGCATCTCTTCAGGCAGTCCGAGCTCAGCTAGGCGATCAATCTCTTTCAGGGAGCGCTCGCTAGAGGCAGCAGCTTGGAAGTCGCAAGAGTGGCCGAAAAATAGCTCTCTGCTATGCTCTCCCATTATTGAATCAAATACATTGGAAACGGGGAAATGAGGTCTCTTCAGCTTCTGCGATGATCGAATAAGATCCATGGTGTTTAGGTCTGCCCGGAACCCTGGTCTTAGGAGTTTGTCAATGCCGCCTTTCATGTCAACCAGCTGATACAGAGCATCTGCATGCATCTCTGTCAGAGGATGTCTGCTGAATGCATGAATCCAAGCCAGCTTGGACAGAGGTGGGTCAAAGGCCATCGAGGCTCCTGGGTTTTGCTGGTTGATGCCGAATTCGGGCCCAACCAGGCTGAGGATGGCGTACAGGGTTGTTTCTCCGATCTCCGAAATGGGTTTCAAGACTTCTCGGGAGACATGGCCTAGGGCTTGCTGGTAATGTTTGATGCTGTCGATGTCCGTGACCCTCGAGCATCGGTTGAAGTTGAGGTTGACGGCTGCTTGCCAGAGGAGGGCGTGGTACAAGGCTGGGCCCTGGGCGAGGAGGTTGCTATAACTGAAGGCAAAAGGCGGAATGTGAAAGGTTGCTGCACCCATGCCGAAACCAGGCCAGAAGCAGGTTCGGCAATAGTGTAGCAGCATCTTGGTGTGATCGTCGACTATCTTGTCGGGCACTTGGTAGTATCGCACCAGCTTCCGCTGGTTGACGATATCTTCGCCTTCCTTGAGAGTCGGTCGATCTAGTCTCTTATTCGGATCCCCCGCGGCCTTGGCCTTGGCCGTCCTGAACTTGTTTTGACGATGCATGGTTCTGGCCAAGTGTGACCTCGCACTGGAGCGCAGAAGCTCAACATCGCGGATGTTGTTTGAGTGGATCGTCACGACAGGGAGGAAATGGATGGAAGAGTCCTCGCTAAAACTAGCGGTGCTATCCTCACTAGACGTGCCCATGGCGCGTGGCGGTTGCTGGGTAGTCCATATAGTGTCGTGTCGTGTCGGTGAGCACGAGTCGAGTGGGGTGCATCTGATGAGGCAGAAGATTTGCAAAGAGGGGTCTCTGTCATTTCAGAATGTAACTTCCCGCTAGCACATGCTTACTAACTGCTTCGAAGTAGATGCTTGGCACCATTGTCTCGGTCTTTTCGCCCTTGAATCATCCTAGACATGCATTGACAGACTCTATTCCAGCGTGAGGGGATGTTTGCTCAGGTATTCTTCGAAGCTTGTAGGGTTCCCTCTCGCATTCTCGACAGACCAGGCCACTTCAGCTCCCGTTCGAGGCCCATAGGACCCAAACTCTTGTTGATAGAGCATCATCTGAAGCAACTCGTCTTGCGCCGTTGGAGGCAAGAAGGCCCTGTAAACATCCTGCGGCACCTCGATGTACTTGATGTTTTTTTCCTGTCGCGGCACTGATGATTGCAGCCTGTTCCTCCATCGAGTACAGCCTCGTCGCACCCGAGAATGTTTTGCCTTGGTGTTTGTCCGGTTGGGCAAGGATCGCTGCCACAAACTTTCCGGTATCTCCGGCAATGTCAACCAGCGGAAGTTTGGTAGACGGCTTGAGCGGCCGAGTGATGACATACGATCCATCCTTATCTGGGCTGGGCTGGGGTCGCATCATGGTGGTATAGTTCTGCATGAAGGACCCGGGAGAGTAAAATGCGCTTCTCAGTGATGTTTTGCTTCGGATATACTCTTCCACGACGAACTTGTCGTCAAAGCCAGTGACTTTGGTGTACTTGCCGCTGGAGATGACATTCGGCGAAGGAAGGGTGCTCCATATGTAGTACTGCACGCCTTGGGCGATAGCTGCATCGACAAGATCCTTGCCGTACTGGATCTCTTTGTGAGCTTCGCCATCGTAGTTCGAAGTCGTCATGGCGAAGACGGTGTGCGCTCCCCTGAAGACGCTATCAAGGGACGTCTTATCCGAGGGATCACCGGAAACAACCTCGATACCCTGGGATGCAAGATCTCTTGCTCGGGAGGACGACGGATCTCGCGTGACGGCTCGCACGGCGTATGTCTTGGATAGCTCCGGGTTTTGAAGGACATGTCGAATGACAGAGGAGCCCTGATTGCCCGTAGCTCCGAAAAAACAAGAATTTTTTCCATATTTTCTGTCATCAGGTCATGAAAGGTTGTTGAATTAAAGAGTGAATAGACTTGGGTTCGAAGGTCGAGCAGATCATGGCCATATTATACTCGCAATTTGGAGCCCATTGCGCAGCGCCGAGACCAGGCTGCAGGGATCAGCCCAGTGGTATATTGACTGCTTTAGGTATAGCGGCCAAGGTTCTCAAAGTTTGTTCCATCTTAGGAATCACGTCTCGGAAGATTTATTGATCAAGAATGGGTCATCTCGCATGTCTTGGTTGAGAATGGTGCATGGGTAGTGCTCCGAAGTTCATTTGCGAGAGGAGGTGAATATAATTACTAAAAATCCCTCATAAACTTGGCAACCTCATCTGTTAAGGAGAGTGGATAAGAACCCCGAGGTAAAAGGAAGAAATAACTTTCAACGATCGAAAGGAACATCTCAAGCTCCCCGGACTAACGGTGAATATCCTTTAATCTCATCATAGCCTCTCAGCACACATCAGAGGGCAAATCGAAGCTCTCGGTTCTGCTGGAGCTGCTATACCTCGCACCAGTGCCCAGTCCTCTCTTTGCAAAGGCCTTCCAAAGCTCACACTGGTTGTCACCACCAGTCAAGGCCACATCAGCGTCGAGGATAGCATCTCGGGCCTGGACCATGTTGGGGTTACAGGGTTGCCTGGCGCAGCCGGTTAGAATTTGCTTGTTGTTTAACAGAGGAATAACTTACAGAGCCATGCCGTCGATAACCAGCTTCATGCTCAGATACTTGCCATCGGTAGGAACTCCGTTGGAGTCAAACGTGGGAACATCGTCATCATTCTTGCCGTGCTTGTCAATCAAGTTCCAGAGCACCTCGTACAGAGCTGTTGCCCAGTAAGTTCCAATGGCATGGACTCCAGACAGCGAGTTGACACTGCGGTATGTGTATGGGTTCGTGGTCAAGCTGGTGCTGTAAGGGTACGCTCGGATACCGTTGGCGTTGTTATACACCCAGTCACCAATGACATGGTTTGTAGATCGGGTGTCTCGAGCGCCCAGATGAACTGCAGTAGCCATGAAGTCGCTCCAGCCTTCGCCCATACCGCCTGATTCGGAACCAGAAAGACAGGCAGAGTTGGCAGGTCCACCAGTGAGACGGTTGGAGACTGCAGTAGATAAGTATCCGTAATTGTCAAAAACAGGGGATGGTTACTCACGGCCATGTGTGTACTCGTGGATGACGACTCCGGCGTCAAAGCTCGAGTCTCGCCTGGGGCTACTATAAGTCCAGAGATACATCCGCATTCTGCCGGGCGAGCCATCTGCAGGGGTGGCAAAGTTGGCATTGTTAGTACCACTGCCATCCTGAGAGTTCAAAATGACGAAATCGTCACCACGACCGCCCTGGCCATTGTTGTTGACTTCAAAGTTTCCGGCAGCCTCGTTGAAACCCAGGAGGTGCAGAAGGTCGTGATACTTGTTGGCCGTGTAAAACAGCTGCGTGATCGAGGCATCACGGTAAGATGTTGGGTCAGTCTGAGAAGTGGAAAAGTCATACTCAAACTCGAGGTTCTTGCTGTCCGGACGGTAGTTGTTGAGATAGGCACTTCCACCAGATGGGTTCACGTGGGCAATGGCATTGTTGCCGCGAGTAGTGGTGTAGTTTGCAGAGCCATCAGAGACCCAAGTGAACTCGGATGTCACAATGTTCCAAGGGTCCTCGACAACGCTTCGAGAACCCTTTGAGGGGTCATTGACGCCCCAGGGGCTGTAGGAGAGCTACGAGTCAGTAATTGCTTCAATCAATAATCGCCTCGACAGAAACTTACTAGACCTCATAAGTTGCAAGATCGGCAACATAGTCGACAACACCGACGATCTTCTCAGTCTTGTCGGCATCGACGTATGTCAGAAGCCAGTTGTCCAAGACATCAGTCTCGACACGCCAGGTGAGCTTCAGATTCTTCTCGCCATCAATGAGATAAACCAGCTTGGCCTCCGGCTTCTGAACCGTGCCAGAAGTATCAATGAAGGAGTAGTGCTCGGAATCACCCTTAGGCTGAGCCTTGGCGTCCGAAGCATCAACAGGGAGATCAAGAACCTCGACAGTGCTCTGAAGGGCAGTGACAGGGTCCGATGCATCTCTCTTGACCAAGGGGCCTGGAAGCTTGCCCGTGTAGAAGCTGTTTCCATAGGAGAACACCTCGCCATTGGCGGCAATCTAGAATTTCAATTTAGTACAGCTAGTTAAAGAGAAACTTTGTGAGATGACTCACGTTGACGTTGAAGTCGGCATTATCAACGTCAATGTCATTGACAGTCTGCTTGAACCGAACATGGGCCACTCCGTTGGAGCCAACGTAATGGTCTGAAACCAGACGGAAGGTAGCCTTTGGGACCACAGACTTGACAAACTCCTCAGCAGTCTTGGTGTAGTCGGAGGACGGAGCGAATCTGGAGTTGGAGTTTTCGGGAACTTCGTCCTGGGGAACATACTTGGCCAGCTCCGGCAAGCGGAAAGCATCCAAGTCAACGCCCCTCTTGCTCAGAGGCGATGAATTGGGCTGTCGCTTGCTGGGATGGGCATTGGCCTGAGATGCCAGGCCGGCGAGGCCCAGCAGGAGCAGAGAATCGACCGAGCGCATTGCTTGAGATAGGTAACTAAGGAAGCTTGATTGAAAGAGAGGCTCCTGGATGCCGAGTCAAGTAGATGATGTCTGACTTGCAGTAGAATCTGAAGCTCCAAGTCGTCATGGGGTCCTTTGAAGACGACGCTGGCCACTTTATATACACATGAACTCTTTGCTAAGAAATAGCCTCAACTATGGTCGACGCCTTTTTTCACGACACCGCTCGCTTCTAAAAGAACCCCCATGTTGGTTAGAATCTCACCTTCTCGTTTCTAACAGTATAGCGAGGAACTTTTGATCATAGTTAGAACCATAGTGGTAGCATCCGTGGTGGGATCATCTGATCAGGCGGGAGGTATTCCACGATGGTGTCGAGTTGCGATCTTATCTTTACGGCTAGGTTAATATTTTCTAACTGGCATGGAACAGCACGTCATAATCCAGGCACGTTGTGCGCTATGACAAGACGGGAAGGTCTGGTTCAAAGCCAAGGATGGTACAAACACGTCACATCGGGACGGGCCATAGCTGAGATTGACGAGGGTGGACCTATTCGCGGAGTAATAACCTAATCGGCATACTTTGAATATTTTACGACACATGATCGCACTCAGGGGTACTAGTGGAATTCTTATCCGGAACCTTACTTGCTCAGCTACCATTACAGATGCGAGGCCGTCCCCGATTTGTCTTGATACGCTGTGGTCCATCTGCACGAGCCCATCAATCGGTCAGGTATAGGGCCGTGCATGATCTGAGCCCTCTACCGCTATCTAAGGGTTACAGTTATGCAGCTAGTTGATAGTCTTCACAATAACTTCCAGCGTTTAATCTCACGTGGATTGTCTTGAAGGGGCAGCTCGAAAGCCGGACTTACGGATAGCTCAAACCCCGCGAAGCTCTTGCCTAATTTGACCTTGGTGATAAAGAGCTCAAGTGCTCCAGCCTTGCAAACGCCGTTTAAACCCCTGCGTCTCTTGGCTTTCACACTAGCCGAGGTTCTTTTGGTTCTCCGATAGTGCACTGCTACCCCGACCAACCCCGGTCGTTGTGAGACCTTCCAGGTTAGGATACTAGGGCCGTTAATGCAACGCTCGAACCCGCGGGCAGAACTTTAAGGTGCAAGGTTTCCACGGTCTGTGTGGGGATTTTTTTGCCTAGCCAAGCATTCCTTCGCCGATGGTCAAAAGACAAAGTCTGAACCCTGAGGACATTCCTGGGACCCTTCGGGCAACTGTGATTCTGCACTCCTTAGTTGACGAGGCCCCGAGTAATACGAATGGTGCAACGAGCATCGATATCGACGACATTCCCATTCTGGAAGGAACATAAAACTTGTCTAGGCCATTTTTTATCCCCGTAGGTATTCTTAATGCCAGGGTCATCTGCTAGGTTCCAACCCCTCAATGGGCTTGATAGTTGTGCCCTTTGGTGTCACTCTCAATGCCCAGGGCTCTCTACGACTTAAGACTTCTGTCGAACATGTGAGCCTGTCATCCATAAAGAGTGTGATTCTTTAAATGGTAGGTGCTAAGAGAGGGAACCCAGCTCACAGATAGAACAAAGAAACCACAGTGGCCTCCCAGTAGGCTAACCATGAAGAAAAACGATTCATATCACGGCATGCACGCCCCAGGTAGTGGAAAGATGGATTAACGACATGTGAGAACTACCGTGCCCAGACAAACTGTGTAGCAATGTCCAGCATAATGGCCAGCTTATCAGTGCCCGCTTCCCAACACTGCAACTCTTGTGCATGCAATGGGTCTTCCGGGTTTCTTTTAGCCTTGACAAGAGCGCCGAGTGTCATAACTGGGTTGCTAACATCATATACTGCCTTTTCTAATTGCCATTCCTCCCGTGTTCGTGCTTCCCAGAGCATCTTGCTTGAGAGAAGCGGCAAGTGTTCAAGGGGACCGCATCCTCTGCAGGGGATGTTGTTGTCGATAAATATGACAGCACTGATGACTATCCAAAGCGATGCCATACTGCACGATATATCTGTTAGTATAGAGTGTTTGTACTGGGATGGTGAGTTCTTACCGTCTCCGTGATTCAGCAAAGATCCAATCTTCCCATGTTAGGCTGGGTTCTTCTCGCTCGGTCTGGGAAAAGCTTCCAACAAAAGTGAGGAACCGAGAACTGAGGGTCTAGCCCAGTTGTTAGCCAAATCCCCAAGCTTGAACCCATGTAAAGCCTTTGGGAATCTCACCTCAACTGTGTCAAGTAGTCTTGTGCCGCGCTGCTTGGTCTGTTCATCCTGATCAATGATGGCCATTATCATATAGATGACCATTGACTGGACAGCCATCTGTATCTCGCGGGCCGAGAAATCCATATACTGTGGCGCATTAAATCAGCTTATCTCCCTGGAAACTTCACTATTGTTCTTACATTTTCTCGAAAGCGCTGATCCTCGGCGTCGATAGTTCTCCAGAGAAACGCCCGAGTCTCTGGTGTCCTCGCCGCAAACAGTTGCGCGATACTCATGCAATTGGCCAGTATCTCTGGGAGGCAGGGTTCGTACCATTGGGGGTGTATGAAGGGCGGAAACGTCTTTCGGCGAAGCATCATCTGGGGAAACGCGTAGAGGGTCTGCAAGACTAGTTTTGCAGCATGGTGTGAGGCCTCGCGTTGGTGAGGCAGGCGGGTGAGATCTGCCTTAGCGCTGAGCGATTTGGCTGTAATTTGTGTCCCTAGGTCACCTTCTTGGAATAGCAGACGTGGCTGGATCAATCTCTGGCCTGAAATGGCTGTATCAGCCGGCGGGAGACTTTCAACAGAGCACCTTTCGAGGTTCGGATCCAATGTGAAGTCATCCAGGTAGAAAGATGACCCCAAGTCATGCGAGGATGCCATGAGTATTCCTGAAGCCTGTTGATTGTTGTCGCTCTCAGCCCATGGAACCTGCTGTTGCACCCGCTCAAGTTCAGTGTTGGCTTGACGTCGACTTGGTTGGTCGTAAATGCATGCCAGGTCCTTCTTCCCACAGCGGGAACATGGCTGACCAAAGGTGCACTTGGCTTTAGCCTTGCTGCAAGAGAGACAGGATCTCGGGCGACCCTTGCGTCTGGTCTGAGCACGCTGGCAGTACTTTACATGGCGGTTGTACGAGTGCTCTGTAGAATAGTCAGGGACCTGAGAAAGAGATCCCGTCGGGAATCCAAAAAAGTAGGACAAACCTTGTCTATAGACCTTGTCGCAAAGAGGACAGTTCTTGATGAATAGAAGCTCAGTCTGCACCTCCATGTCGAATTACACTATGTTCTCGCCCATTCAAGGTAGTATCAGTCGATAGTACCGTGCCTTTAGGACCGAAGTGATTCTGGACGTGGTGCACAGTGGCTGGCTCGCGACATTTCGCGTCAACGGGGGGTCACGTGCCGCATTTCATCGGAGTTAAGCTATCTCCATAACACCCAAGCTGCTTCGAACCAAGCATGCATTCCTATCTAACTACTGAGTTACATATATCTCCTCTGCCTTATCTGAATCACCCCTAGCCAGGCACCCTGGGATCCTGCAGTTCACCAGGGGAGCGGGCCGTTTCGGTCGCTGTATGTCCTAGTTGGTCCGTCTTCACCCAGGGTGGCCAACTCGACGATACGCTCTGCTCCAACTTCAGGGCTATGACCGTACTCATTAAAATCAGTCAAAGCCGTCTTGACATAGCCAGGGCAGGCACAGTTAACCTTTCCGCCAGCATCATCCAAGATTCGCGCATAGTTGAGGGTGAGCATGTTGACAGCCGCCTTGCTCGCGTCATAGGCCTTGTAATCGATCGGATAGTAGAGAGTTGTCTTGTCTGTGGATCGCTCCAGGCTCCCCATGACGCTGGTGACGAAAACGACCCGAGGAGGTCCGGCCTTGGCTTTCCGAAGAAGCGGGACCAAGCCCTCGGTCAATGTGGCTGTACCGATAACATTGGTCGTGAATGTTTTGGTGAAGAGGTCCCAAGTGCTTAGACCTTCATGGTGGTCGATAAGGATGCCAGCATTGTTGATGAGAACGTCGAGATATCCGAATCGTGTCTGGATATCCTTAATGGCCGCCTCAATTGACGTCGGCGAGGTCAGGTCAAGCTGCACAACCGAAGCCTGATGGCCAGCATCACGGAGACCAGCCGCCACAGCCTCACCGGACTGTGGGTTTCGAACTCCGAGAAGGACGTGATAGTTGTGCTTGCTGGCGAGGGCTTGAGCAACGGCACGTCCAACGCCCTGGCTGGCGCCGGTGACGAGGGCAAGAGGGAGTGAGGCGGGAGAAGACATGTTGGCAATATTGCAGAACTATGTTGATAGATGTTTAAAAGTGTTGACTGATGTTTTGGATGCGTGTTTGATATGCTTCTCTTCTCCGGATCTGATTCCTACTTATACGTGTGAATAGTGGAGTCTGGTAAACGAAGGACATTTTGGCCGCAACTGAAGAATCAGCTCTGAAAAGCCCAGATGACAAATGTGAATCCATGATCAATTTCTTTCCTTTGGGAAAACTTCCTTCATCACAGGCCAAGTTGGCCGGGACAAGACAATCATCGCCTGGTTGGTGGTGGAGACAGCGGCCAATTTGGCCGGCGCTGGGTCCTCGATCCATTCGCTCCTGGGCCAGCAAATGCCAGTCAATTGCGTACTTGTTATCATTACTAATTAGCTTTCAGCTGACTTGGAGAATCAAATCGGAGATTGTGTCAAAGTCCGTGGAAATTCTCCAGAGGCTTTATTTCCTGCAACGTTTTCCCTTTTTGCCACTCACAATCTCATGACCTATCTGACGCAACTCAGTCATACAGACTTGGGTAAACAATAGCCTTGCTTTTCTTTAGAGGAGCTCCAGGGTAGCGAATTCACATTTAAGTAGACGGTGCGATATAGATGGCTTCAGAGGGAGTACCAAGCTGAAGTTTCATATGTACAGGAGACATTCAATTGTGTACTAGAAAGTCATCTACTCGTCCTGCCTATGGAAAGACTGCTAGGCCCAATTAAAAGCTAAGCTTCTGGCCAGCCTCACCTGGGACGGTCGAAGCCACCTTGCCCGAACCAAGAAGGCTGTACTTGTAGGGAACAGAGGTCAGAGTTCCCTTGCTGGCCGTGTTCTGGCTCTCACCGCCAAGAACAACATCCTGGGCAACGACGTAGCCAATCTCCTGGCTCGACTCACTGAAAATGGCCTTCTTGCCAACATTCGTGAAAACAGACGACTGGATGAGCGCTTGGGCACCCATGCGGCTGTTGAGGCCGGTATCCATGGTGTCGTAGTATTGGCTGTTCATTGTGTTAGTTTCCGAGCGATGGTCAGAATAGAAACGAAATACTGACTTGAAGATGTGGGCAGTGCCGAATCGGAGGAGGGGTCCACGGCTGCGAACGTTGTAGAAGTGATTGTTGGCATACGTCACGTGGAGCTTGCCAGTGTCTTCCGCGGCGTTCTTGTCGGAGTGTCCGACCAACGATCCCTTGGACTAAGAGGATACTGTCAGTACACTTGGAGAGGACTTTCACGGCTGCCAAATCTTAGACTCACGTGGTCATGGAGGTAAGTGTACGAGATGGTCACCCAGTCAGCAGCATGCGAGAGGTCAACAAGACCATCATAGAAGTCCTTGTCGCCGGTTCTAGCAGCAGAAAGGTCGCAGTGGTCAACCCAGACATTGGTAGACTTCTGGATGGTGATGGCATCACCGTAGTCGGCCTCGACCTTGGAAATCTTCATGTTGCGAACGATGACGTTCTTCTGCCCATTGATGGTGAGGCCAACGCCGGTAAGAGCTGTAAGAAGCGATTAGTAGACAGGACATAGATTATACGCCAGGAAGACATACAGCTGCCCTTCTTGCCGATAATCGACTTGTTTGACGTGACTTGAACCTTGGCAGCGCCCGAGATGCTACCCTCGACAAAGATGACAGCAGCGCCAGCAGCGCTCGCCGCGGCGGTCAGTTCGCTGAGGCTCTTGACTGTCACTTGCTTGCCACCAGCTCCTCCAGTTGTTCTATAGACCGCCGGTTATTAAAGAGTTCTTGTGATACGAAGACAAACATACCCGCCATTCTGTGTGCAGTAGCCAATCGTGCAGGCATCAGTAGCCGCAGCCCTGGCGTGCAAAGACGCACCAGGGGACGCAACGGCAAGCGCAGCGACGAAGAGGAGGCTTAGAAGTTGCATCTTGTAGAAAGAGTAGACGTGTAGGTGCCAAGACAATGTCTTAATGTGTCCTGCTTCCAAAGATTGGAAGGCAATTGTTCTCGGAGGTTGAGAGTGTGCAATATTGAGTGTAGCCAGAAGAGATTGTATTGAAGCTTACTTCCTCCTTCTATCTGAGGGATTGATCCGGGGTATTTATACTGCTATACTCTCCTAGTTGCATAGGAATGTTGGTGTAATTCGCAGGGAGGCCGGGAATGCCCTGAGGCATTCAATCTCACCCTTGGAATGCCCTAATTTCATACCCATTCCAACAATTGTTGCTCCTAAATACAAAACCAGACCCCTGAGGGATCAAAATAAAGCCGGCCTGTATCCTAGCATGAAACAACTTTATTTGATAATGCTTTTCTCCTTGAATAATAATGCCTCGAATCATTGGCATGTTGTTTCAGGACCACCCTTGACGCGAGGAGGTTGAAGCAAGCTGGGGCATGCCATTGGAGGGAAAACTCAGGCCGAAACTAAACGTCACGCTGCAACCCACATTGGAAACTTCCATGACATGGTTAAACAGCAGGGAGTAGTATTTTCCACGAGCAGGAGCCTTTGCAAACCTATAGTCCATGGCATCGCTTCGATCTTAATGGGGTGGAAGAGTTGCATCAGGCGGACCATTTTCCTCCGGGTTGCCTGGTTAAGAGTCGGTAAGAAGGAGGTGACACCTGTCAGGTGGAAAACAAAAGAGGTCATGAGATGGCGTAGACCGACTGTCTTGCTGTGTATGTTGCATAACGCGCTAATTTTCATTCTATATATCATACAATTCTATCTCAAAGCATTTCTAATTGAACTCCAAGATCCCCAACTATCCTCTCTTCTACTCAGTTTCCATTCAAACAAGCCGCATCCTTGATGAAGTCCACCCTTGGAACTTGAACCATCCGCTTTGCCCCCTGGCTGAAAAAGAAGCTTTGCATGGCATGGCTTCCCAAGACGTGCTTATCAATGAACTTGTGCACTGCGGTTTGCCAAGTGGCACTCGCGGTAGCCTGGCCTGAGCCTTCACAAGCATCAGTGACTGCTGCCAAACGTAGAGATTGGTACTCGTTGAAGGCCTTGGCAAGTTGAGCACGGTTCGGCGAGGCCGGGCAGCCATTGTCCTTTGTTTCTTGGACAGCCCGGTAGAGCTCATTCACCAGGACAACAACATCAACGATGCCGTTGTTGCAGCCCGCCCCAGTGCTGGGGGTGAACTTGTGAGCAGCATCGCCGGCAAGCACAATACGTCCATTCCAGCTCCAATGCTTCACAACACCTTCCTCCAAGTTGACGAGTCCTGATTGAGTTCGGCGAGAGAATGCCTCTTTCAAGCTAAGTTTCCCTCCAGGCGCAAGCGGGAGATGGCCCCAGCGTTCGACCAACGCGAATTGATCCTCTTCGGTGTATCGCGCTCGGCTTCGTGTCGGGTTTTCCAGCCTTTCGTACAAGCCCAGGACAGTTGTATCTGGGCTAGAAAATAGCTGAGTGGTGGCTCCAGGGCCGTGTGTCTCAGATGTGATTCCAGCTTGTAGGCCGGTATGCGACGTAGGCATTCGAAGCCACAGTGCTCGATAGGTTGTCAAGAAGGGCTTTTCGTCGTTCACCTCAGTTGAGTTGGCTTCCAGGGCCATCGTGCGCATTCGTTCCCGAATGAGACTGTGGGCGCCGTCTGCACCAATAACAACGGAGCCCTTGTAGGAGCTGCCGTCAGTGCAGGTTACTTCAACCCCGTCTTCATGTGAGATGACATGTTCAACTTTCTTGCCAGTGAGGACATTGTTCTGCGTCTTCGAGGGAAGGGACTCGTAGAGAACTCTAGTGAGATCATGGCGGCTCAAGACTCGTGGTGATGCACCAAAGCTAAGCATGATTAGCGTTGGACTGGCCTTTGACAACGTGGAACCTACTGTTTCTTGAAGTAATAGAACCATCGCACATCACCAATATCTTGGCCTTGGTGATCTTGGCGTTCAGTCTGGCCGAGAGGGGTACTAACTCTTTCAAGAGAGTCGAATAGGCCAAGTTGACTGAGGGCATGGATACCAATTGGCATCATTACAAGGTTGGCCCCGGCATCAATGATGGCGCTTGGTCGACTTTCCAGTACGATGCAGTCAATATTTGCCTGGGTAAGGGCGTGGGCAGCAGTGAGTCCAACAGGACCGCCACCGACAACGATGACTTTGAAGTCGCTTGCGTGCATTTTCTTGGCTTGAGTGGGTGATTGAAGTTATTGCGAGATAGCACAGATGGTTGAGACGGGCTTGGAAGAGCGATATATAAACTTCATTCGAAACGTATTGTCTTCGCATCTTGAATGATTATATCAACATCGCCATTCGCGTCCTCCTCGCACTCGCACCCGCACATCTCGAAAGGGTTACCGAACTAGGAAAGGCCTCAGCGTCACTATCCAGCCACAAAGAGGTTAAGAACTGACTTTTTTAGTCGCAAGAGGATATTTCCGAGCGCAACCGGAAAAGTCTTGCCTATTACCTGTTTAATCAGCTGATTAGGATAATTCGGGGTCTTTATTGCTCCGTCATACGTTTGCGAAATGATAGAGCTTGCCACTCTCCACGCGAAAGCAACGAGCTAACAAGCCATGCACCATCTAGCTCTCTTCGCTTTCGCTAAACCGTCGAGTTGTAAAGCCCAGCTAACAGGAACCTTATTGGCGCAATTCTTGTTAAGCGATAGTCGCGGAATCGCCGACAATATTTCTGCAACTACATGTTGTAAGATTTGAGGCAAGCTGTCTCGTAGCCACGTCAGCTGTGTCTTGTCATCACCTGCTTACATCGTTTCTATTTGTAATGCAGGATCTTTTCTTGTATACGAACCTTGAGGTGGTGGCTCATGCAAGATGTGGTCTGGATCTAAGAATCTAATCAATTCGCAACTTGGAAGCAGTTGCATTTTTTTGGTAAATGGAAAAGAGAGAATTTTCAAATTGTTCGTTGTAATTGCACTAAACATTTAGAATGGTCAAGATAATGCGCCGAAAGAACAGCGTACCTCCGAGTAGCAACTCGAACACCGTCGCACAGGCGTGTCGGCTTTGTCTCCATGCTACACTCTCCTCCGAGGGAAGCAAGGTCTCGGTTTCTGTTCCAGGGACAAGACCAGTCCACCTGCAATGGGACTGCAAGAAACTGGTCCCATAAATATCATGGGGGTATCTCTCAGCCACCTTGTTTAGATCAAGATCCCCCCAAAATTGGATAAGCTCGGTCACTGCTTCAGTCCCGCCAGTTTCAAACACCTTGTGAAACCTTTTGACCATGATCATCAAGACCGTGTCCCGAAAGCCCTCGGGCTGAGGGAGTTTGGCCGGGCGACTAGACAAGTCTTGGTCGTGAATGAGTGTCCACCAGAAGGCTTCGAAGGAGGACTGCGCCGTCGGGAGGAGACGTGGCCCATGCGGGACAAGATCTTTATCCACCCCTCTATCTTTGCATCCCTGATTTCCGTAAAAGACTCGCCAGTCAGCTTGATTGCACCGAGCGAGACTCCCTTCAGGTGAAGGGTGGCACCCTCCACGCCCAGTGAAAGTTGATCTAGCATCTCCTTCATATGTCCACCTGCGTTGACCTGCGCCACAGATTTGAACTTTGGACCGCAGAGCAGATGGCTGTCAAGAATCGGCGAGAAATCTGGGCACCAAGAAGGCAACCCTCGGGTCTCACATCGGGACGGATCCCTGACTAGTGTCAGGAGCATCAAGGTGCCAGTTGTTTTCAAGATTTCCCTTGTCACGGTTTCGAGAAGCTCTTCCGCGGTAATGTCGTAGTTTGGTCACAGATGCCTTGGCATATCAACGCCCTGGGCATTGGCCATGTGCTGGAGAGTCCCCCAAAGCCCGTATACGACGTCCCGCTGTTTTGGCATGGGAACCTTTGATGCTTGCTATGCAGGTGGTAGTGCACACTCCACAAGGTCACGTATAATTTGCCCACCACCGAAAAGAATGACAATGGGATCACCCTCACTTCTGGGGGACACCTAGCACACGCGTCCGAGTCTGTGTCCGCTGGAGATGAAGTGTGGATAGTGTCCGGGTGCCCTTCTCCCCTGATTTTTCGGAAGGCGGGGCCAGACAAGGACCGGTATAGCCTAATTAGTGAGGCGTATGTCCACAGAGCAATGAACGGTGAGGTTATTACAAATGACCTCGGATGGCAAGATATTACTCTAGTCTAGGTCAGTCAAGAAGGTATCAGGCTTCAGCTGCTAATAGGGACAGAGTATCACACGTAACGACCAAAAAGGTAGTTTTTCAACACAATATAGGACTTAAATAAAACAAGGATGACCAATCAAACCGATATTGGTCTTTCTGTGAGAAGAGAAATGACTAGCTCAATAATAGATATCTGTTGCCAGCTACCATTCACCTAGCCTCATGCCGGGTTGCCCATGACGCCAACAAACTTGGAAATATGCCGTAGAGCCTTTACTCGGGGCTATCTTCGCCTGTATACTCCCAAACTCGATATCCATGTATTTCAGCATCGAGGTTTTTGCCATCATATCTCCCGTAGGCATTACGGCATTCGGGGCTCGTGTAGTGAAAGCCGTTCTTGTCGCCGTCTCCTTCCAGATCGAAATTCCTGTCGAAGCATCTGTGGTAAATCGGCTGCATGTCACTCGTATCATAGCTTCCATAGGTCTCCAAGACGCCTCTGAAGACCTTGAAGTACCAGGCCGCTTCGATTTGGCCATTGCAAGGCAGCGGCCCAACTTTGCCCTTGTCGGTGAAGTACGAGCAGTGGACGCTGCTGGGGATCTCATCGGCATCGGCCAGGAGTCCGACACAATAGTCCATGTCGCCTTCGCCGGTGACGACATACTTGGGGAAAGAGTCAGTACTTCCTTGACTCCTCGGCTTTCCTTGATCAGGTACTTACGTAGCTGAAGTTGTCACTCTGATCGTTACAGTCGATGTTGTCGTACAGGGTGACTTTCCACCCCAGGACCGCAGGGGCGAGGGCAAGGAGGGCTGCACCGAGAGAAAGACGCATGGTGATCGTGTTCCAGAGGAAGGAAAGATTGGTTGTTGTGACGAAATTGCTCTGTGGGTTGTTGTTGTATTGGGATAATGATGGTAGAGTCGTTGTAACTACTTATACTTGGGCGCAGCATCGACGCGCTCTTGAGATGTCGATGATTTGCAACATCACACTCACCGAGGGAGGCAATTCATGGAGTGAAACCTTGCCTTCGGCCTCACCGTCGTAAATGGGCAAGAATCCAATTGGATCCCTAAGGAAATCCCTCGTGCTGTAAGGGTTGTCGATGTTGGTCGTTGGGTGGACCTTGGTGTTTTGTCCACCTTGACTGCGCCGACATAGGCAGATGGATGCTACTGCTGGAGCAAGCAAGACATGAACTCGAATCCTTTATCTCGTCACAATGAGTAACCAACACTGCCTCCTTTGGGCCGACAACTAGAACTTGTTGAGTTTGCATGAAATGTGATACAGTACAGGAAAAGCCTTTTAAAATCCAACATCCAAGACAGAATACTCGAACAAATGAATATTGAGTGACACTACAGATAGTACAAAAGCAAAAGTGGGCGAATTGCAACAACATTGTCAAGCGCATATAATGAATGGGAAATTGGGGGCTGAGAAAAGGCGTAGGGACCTTGCTCCTGGGAATGTAACCGCACTCTGATCCTATGGTTCAAGCACGGCCTATCATACCTCAAGGCTAACTTTGGCAGGATCAGTAACTCAGGCTATCTGCAAGCCGGCACGACACAATCGCTGCCAGGTCTTTGGGCATGGCTCCACTGTAGTTCAGCCCCATCTCCACTGTGTTGGTTCCAGGTAAATCGTGATTGTTTCTAGGCAAATGTATAATGCATAACGTCGATCTACCGGGATACTAAAGAAACTTCTCACCGGCTATTCTAGATTGGTAGACCGTTGTTTAGAGTAGCGGGGGCATCAGGGACTGCCCTGGGACGTGTGAGCCGGCATTTTCTCCTACGTGCACAGCCAGCTTCGGAATCACCTGAGATAGACCATTAACTCGTACAATTTCCTATTCTACCATTTTTACGGATCGGCAATTTCAACGCCGACTTGAACCTTGATATCTCCCAGCTGATATGTGCCCAAGTACGGAGCAGCCGACATGGAGCCCTAGAGGTGGTGATTACTGGTAATCCTTCTGAGCAGAACACCCTTGAGGTTAAATGACGTCATCCCAGCAAGAGGTCAAGGATATTTTTAGAGTCTTGCTATTTGCACACAAGCACCTTGCTATTCGCACATAACAGTCACATGCGCGATCACGTGCACCCCTTTTTTTCGACCCGGCCTGCAATTTTCTCTCCTTACACGTAACGCCCGCCGCAACCGAAATTGATATTATTTTCAACCTTTCCATAGCGCCCAATCTACCCTTCTTCTCCCTATGGATAATATTGACTCTCTTTTTGTTATTGAGGATGCCATTGGAGAGGATATTCCCGCAATTGAACATGCCCAACGTCAAATCCCGCTTCCGCCGCCCTCTCGCGAGTTTTCGACGTTCAAAGAGCTCTTTGACTTCCTCCAGCGATTCCATCGTGATAACGGCGCCGCCCTCGTAAAGAAGGCCACTTCACAAGTGCGGGAAATTAGAGGGATTTCAGGCCCAACTTTTATCTCCCTCGCTTGCGACCGCGGGCCTCGCCGAGCATCAATGTCTACGGGCCAACGACGGGCGACTACCATGAAAATCGACTGCCCGTTCAAGATCACTGTGAAATGCAACTCAAAGACGAATGAGCTTTGGATCTATGAGGTAGCCGGCCGTCATAATCACGGTCCTTCCTTAGATCCTTCGGCTCACCCGGCCCACCGAAAGCGGACCCCAGCATAACGCCAACTCGAGAAATCCCTTAGCAAGCATAACTCCCTCGCGGCTCGAGAGATGGGCGAGATCTTGCGAGATTCTTCATCAGAACCGTCTTTTTTCATCCAGAAAGACATCTATAACGATCGTCAAGCTATCCGCCGGGAGAGTCTTAGTGGTTTAACTGCCACACAAGCTTGGATTTGTATCCTCGAGAGCCGCAACTTGAAGAATTTCGTCAAGTATGACGAGTATAACCGCGTGGAGTTAGTCTTCTGGACTTATCCCTGGTGCGAGATTATGTGGAAGCGGTTTCCTAAGGTTCTTAGGCTCGATAATACATATAAAACGAACCGGTTTAAGCTCTTCCTCTTCCAAGTGACTGGAATCACAGACCAGAAGTCTGTCGTCAACTTCGGCTTTGGTCTTACTAACACAGAGAAGGAGGAGGGATTTCTTTGGCTCTGTGAGCAGCTAGAACGCTATCGGCAAGCTCTGAATATTCCACTTCCTTCTATGGTCATCACCGACTATGAAAAGGCGCTTAAGAAGGCGCTAAGTAATATTTTTCCCTCTTCACAACAGCAACTTTGCATCTTTCATATCAACGCTAATGTCGACGCGAAAATTAGGTCGAAATGGAAGTCCCCCGACCGCGCCGAGTCTGACGATGAAGATGATGAAGAGAACGAACCCGAGGTTGGAAATCGCGCACAAGATAACACTATGGCCTATACACAAGCCGAGGCAGAGGGTGGCCTCGCGCCGCAAGCCGGGGAAGATGAGCAGACCCGTGAGGGTATATTCAACGCTTGGAAACGCGTTATATACGCTCCAACAGTCGCCGACTTCGAGGCAGCTTGGAAGAAGCTGAACGACACATATAGCGCTCAACAACGCATCCTCCGTTATATCTCTAATACGTATATACCTCTTCGGCATCAGTGGGCGAAGTGCTACATTGACCACTATCGCAACTTCGGTCAGAGGGTTAATAGCCCTATAGAAACCGCACATAAGGACGTCAAATCGTATCTTATTTACGGTACAAGCGATCTCTTGCATCTTCATATCGCCCTCACACAGATGTTGACGCGCAAAGAGCGTGATTATAATCAATAGGCGGCAAGGATGATGATGCGGCAACGGCAGGAGTATATGCAAAGAGACTGGTTACGTGAGGTTTGCACACAAATCTCCTGCGCCGCTATTGACCTCCTAGTTCAGCAGCACCGATATGCTCAAGCAGCCCTTCCTTCGCCTCGCCGGCCTGATCCTAAGCCACTTCGGCCATGCCGGGGCACCTTTACGCAGCAGTATGCCCTCCCTTATGCACACTATATTTTTGAGATACTTCAGGCCGGCGAGACGCTAAAGAAGGATATGATACATCCGCGCTGGTGGCTAGAGAAGCCCTTGGTAAGAAAGGCCCGCTTTCATATATATAATTTTAGCCTAACCTTGACCTCACAGGACCTTAAGGAGCCGCTCCTGCGTATACGAGACCCCAACCTTGTCGAGAACCTCCGCGGCCGGCCGCGCCTTCCAGTCAATAAGAGCGTTGAGATACCCCCGAGCCTACGGCCTAGCGGTGCACGCAGCGGCACGAGTTCAACACCACAGGCGCCCTCAACCCCCCGCTCAACACAGTCATTTTCAACGCCTCAATCAACCCCATCGCGGCGGAGGCAGCCGAGGCAGAGGCAGAGCCAAAGCCCGTACAGCCGGGCACGACTACGCCCTAGCGTTCGACGCACCCTCTCTCAGGACGAGATTAAGGCCTCTCAGCCTTCTCAAACGCCGTCGACGAGTCGCTCACAAGCACACATAAATAATACGGGAAGAGGAACAAGAGGCAGCCGCGGCAGGGGAGGAAGGGCTCGAGTCGCCCTCTCGGCAACCCCAACACCTTCTTTAGAGGAGTTCATTCCAGCAACGCAGTCACCACTGCGCGGCGAGATCGTAGTTGCAACTGGGCGGCCTCCTTCGCCTGATGAATTGCATGATTAAGGTATTTAATTATAATTGCCAGTATTCTATCACTCTCACGCAAATTTGTATGTGTGAGAGAGAAGGCTATGAACGAGAGGAAATTTTCCTGCTGCACGTGATCGCGCATGTGACCGTTATGTGCGAATAGCAAGGTGCTTGTGTGCAAATAGCAAGACTCTATTTTTAGGCTCAGCTGGAATAAGGATAATCCTGCCCTCTATTGCGCAGCACGTGCAGCCATCGGCATTGCATGGGTCGATTGCGGTTAGCGCGACTATGGACCGCAGTACTGGCCATAATATGCTAACAACTACTCACCTAATTCCACACATTAGCTGATAGCACTCTATCAAGAGGACATAACCTAGACATATGCAACCCCAAAGTCCAACATTGTGAAGGTTTGGGAAACGCAATACTGAAAACAACAACACGAGTCGAATGCATCGGGAGGGTCATTTGGAAATATATTTTCCAGTAAAGAATTTTCTCTCCTTGTAACAAAGCGATAGAAAATCCAAGGCAGAGCCACTTATCGGCGTGCTCACTAGATGCAAGAATACATTTCAAAAGGCCAGGCTGAATCTCGAGCCCATCTACCCTAGAGGCCTGATCACCATGAACGCGGTCCCTGCTAAGGCCATACCAGCACGTGTTGCCTCCCTTCTGATCACTGGGAAATGTTCCAGTTTGAATACCAACTAACGCGGGGACCCTTTGCCGTGCTTTGCAAAGAATATCTCCTTGCTTGCGCGAAGGCTCCCATCGCGTTAGCGATTGGGGTTAAACTGGTTGGGTTAGTATCACCTTTCAGCTACTCGAGAGATGATGAGACATTATCATGACTACACTAGGATGATTGCTATCTCAGATAATGCTCTAACAGTGAAAGAGTACCGCTGCACTCGGGACCAGTTGGTGTTTCCACAGGCTCGGAGCTGATACCATGGTCGGATTCTGGGTTCTTCATAACATGAGCTCTAGCCAGGGCCATTTCGGATCCTTCGCGGAAAAGCCGAGAGGTAACAGCCTATTATGCAGATGGGCTCCTTCAGGAGTTGTGTCTGCGCCACATCCCCTGTCCTGCCGTTGCATGCGGCTCAGCGTGCCGCCTCTCCTTCGAGGTGCAGCCCAGAGCGCACAGCCACGGATACCGGCAACATGTGTTTCGCAAATGCAAGGAATGATCTTGAAAGAGAAAGCTAAGAAAAATGCCCTGAAGCAGTGTGCATTGGCGAGAAAAGGGCAATTCATCAACACCAAGATGCTAAAGGAGTCTTCGCAATCCGCGGGTGCCCCGACTGACATGCAGTTCCCACTACCAGATCTCTCAGTAGATCATAGAGTCTTCCAGTTGCGAGAAAAAGCTAAAGGCCTTGGCTAGGTTAGCAAATATCACCGACGCAATCAAGAAAAAACTCACGGAAGAGTCGAGATCCAGCCAATCTGTTGGTTGCCACTGACTTAGTGCGTTTAACATGGACTGAAAGCTGGTTGTCGATTCACCCTGATCCCCAAACATCGAACCAAGTTCATTATCGAGCATTGAACTTGATCCATGATCGTCATCACCACTTGAAATCAGTGCCTCTTGCTGGGTTTGTACCGCTCGCATGGAGTTCTGGGAAGGACTGTGTCTCGCTTCTTGTCGCAGCTCTTCGATGATGATACTGTACCTCCGACTTGCAGAATCGGACGACATGGCTTTGGCAAGATGACTCTGGCATCGCTCGGCCAAGGCAAAAAGCGAGACATTGTCATTGCTCACTGATATGCCTGATTTCTGTTGGATCTCCCAGACGTACACAACGGCCAAAGCGCAGAACGTCACGTAAGGCATCCACCACAGGAAATGAATGACAGTCGTTGCCTCGGAGAACATCCGGTCAACAATCTCAAGGGCCGATTTCGCGGCACTGATGCACTCTGTCACGCATGCCTCTAGCGCCGGACTGGCATTTTCGGAATGATCCAAGAGGAACGGGCGAGTAGTGTGCATGATCGCATGACAATACGCCAGCTTCAGGGCCGTGACCTGCCTGGAGAATGCTGGTATGAGGCTCGAGGGTCGGACGGTGCCGAGGTGAGGTGGTAGGGCTTGTCGCCATTCGTGTAGTTTCTCGGTGAAGCTCTGTGCTGATGCGAGGCGCTCTTCGGTGCGCATCTTCTTGATGGAGTAGACTTCTCGGGATACGTTCTCGATGATTCCTGCAATTCTATTACACGGTGAGCCTCCGTGCAGCCGTTCTGCACATGGTATACATACCTTGCATGGAAGATCAGAGAATCAATGTGGCAATCCATTGCTGGCTCTGACTGAGAAGGCCCCTGAGGCGTCATGTCCTCATCGTTCACCCTGTCTGGGTATTCTTGATCAATGTCGTTGTCGTGATAGAACCTCGGCCGGCCAAACACCACTGCAAGGTATTTGTCGATAGTGTAAACGACCCAAAAAGTCCTCTTTCGGCATTCTGACAGGATATAATCCACCTGTGGGCGACTTCCGTTGCGATATCGATGAGACTTGCGATGCAGACCTAGCGCAGACACGATGGGTACCGTGTTACCAAACACATACCAGGCTTGGTTCATGCGTGAGGTTTGGAGCAGGTACAACACTTGCAGAATTCTCGCCTGGGCTGATTCCAATCGAGGCAGTCCAGTCTCCCTGGCCGTGAGATCTGATGCTGAGAGGAAGTACCGTTCGCTCTGTTGCAGCGGAAAGGATGTTCCTTCGTCGGTCGAGAACGTCTCGGATAGTTTGTGCTGACGAAGGCTCGCAATGGCCAAGATATTCACAACGATTGCTGCCTTTGCATGACCAAGGCCAACTTCCAGAGGCTGGCCGTTGTGGACATTGCCCAGGACATGCCCAAGCCAGGAGTGGCAGTATTGCTGGTTCAAGACACGATATGTCACAACACAGTTATCGAAATAGAACTTGAAGAGTTCGTAGGCTGCAGCTTGGTCGACAAACATAAGGCCGCCTTCGTTACTCGTGCTGAAAGGTTTGTCGCCAGCTGATATGAGTGGTTGTAGGTTCTCGGATCCTGTCAAGACGCCGGGTTCGGCCTGCTGAGTTTGAAGAGCGAGTCTTTTCCACGCTCGGTGGATGAAGGTGAGGTTTGAGGTCGGATCGAAGAATTGACCTTCGATTTCGGCCGTCTCTAGCCCTGGCGGACCTTGCGAAGTGGCACGCGAGGCCAAGGTTTCGTCTGCGAAAAATGCGTTATGTTGATGACTGAAAGGTTAGTCCAGAGTCTCGAATACGTGCAGCTTAGACTCACCTCCTCTCCGGACTCATGTACATGTCAGGTCGCGGCAACACAGGAGGAGTCGGTGGCCTGCCTCTCCGATACTGGGAGTCATAATGACAGTCTATGTTCTTCTTGGAACATCCATCGCAGGGTAATGTGCCGGTGCATTTGAGCTTTTTGATTTTGCAGTGGTCGCATGCTCGTCTGGTCTTGGGTGCCTTCCGACGATTTTCGGATTCACGACGCGTTTCTGGTGATTTTGGTAGAGTTCGCTTTGTCCCAGCGATGGATGAGGTTTCGGAAAGAGGAGTGGAAGCATGGACAGAGCTCGGGGTCGTCATCGTGGCTTGTTCAGCATTTCCGGATCATGGAGACCGGAGAACTGGGTTAGCATCTCGGAGACTGGGAGTGGAGCAGCCATGGGTGTCCGGAAACGCGGGCGAGACCCGTACTTTATACTGGCTCTCCACTAGTTTGTGAAAACGCGGGGGCGACATCGGCACTGGTTTCCGGTGAGGGGGACAGTCGACACCATCAATGGCTTTTTCAGGGTAGAATGAGCTGACTCGAACCTCACTTTCTAATGGCTTAATGTGAGTTTGTCTATAAAAGTATGAAGCCAGGATGTGAACTGTATGAAAACCACCCAAATGATGAGATCATGCCATGAGGCCCGGTCTGTACCTGTACCAATGCTAGGGCGTTGCGATGAATTCTAAGGGACTTTTCATGGTTATAGAGAATGAGTCCTCAAATACAGGATCACTATAGACTTAAATATTATCTGCTTTAATTATCGACAAAACGACCCATTGCCCTTTGAAAGTGATGACGAATGGCCTCTGCCGACGTATGAGCCTCTCGCCCCCTTTCGAAGGCGAGAGTTCTTGGGGTGAGCCACACTACGCCATACAAACAAGTACTTGACCTTGGGACTTGAAAAAAGCAAAGTACAAGTGCTACTCATAGCCGACTGGGAGTGGCCCAGTAATCTGGTCTTACTGGGTGCTGCAGTGCGTGTAAATTATAATCACCGAAATGAGTTGTCTCTGAGAGGCACTCTAGGCTTCTCTTGACAGATTGGATCCATCCATAGCGTCGAATTGAATACAAGTCACGATATCGCACTGGATTTAAATGAATGCGAAATGTCTATTGTTCACTCTATATCGATCTTATTTAGGCCACCTTGCTGAGAGATGCTGATGAGATGGCCGCGTGGATCTCTTCCTCAGCACCATCGGGGAGAGGCAGCAGGGGAGATCGCACGGTGGCATGTGACAGAATTCCCCGGGCAACGAGCGCATGCTTAAGGGCGACGGTACCCTCCATATGCGAGCCACGGTGGTAGACGGCCTTGGTGACGGGGAGAAGCTGGTCGTGAATCTCGCGTGCCCTCTTGTAGTTCTGAGCCTTGCCGGCCTTGATGAGCTCGATGAGGGGCTCAGGGGCAATGTTTCCGTATCCGACAAGCATGCCATCTACGTCAAAGGCAGTGTGGAGAAGGTACTCATCGTGACAGGTGAGGACGGGAACGTTGGGGCGCTCGCGGCGGAAGACAGGGATCTCCGTGTCCCAGCGGCGCATGTTTCGGACACCGTTCTTCATGGCAACAACACCAGGAAGAGCGGCAATGTCGAGAAGAGTCTGGAGGTTGTAGGTGGCCTTGGTGTTGTCGGGATATTGGAAGAGAATCAGGGGAAGCTTGGACACCTCGTAGACAACCTTGTAGCGGTCCTGAGGTGCGCCAGGCTGGTAGCCAAATCGCAGCCAGCCATGAGAAGGGTACAGGAGGCCAGCTTGAGCGCCAGCTTCCTTGGCGCGCTTGGCCTCGAGGGCAGCAACCTCAGTGCCCTCACCGGTGATGCCAGCGATGATGGGAATCTTGTTGTTGACAGACTTGACAAAGGCCTTGATGACGTCGACCTGCTCTTGCTGGGTCAGGAAAGTGCCTTCTCCGGCGTGCCCAAGCACTACGAGGCCCTTGACGCCGTCGATGCTTCCGAGCCAGGCGCCAAGTCGCTGGATGGCGTCGTAGTCGACCCGCCCGTCCTTGGTGAAGGGGGTGACAGGGGCAGGAATGAGACCCTTAAGATCGAGAGACATGATGGGCAAGTTGGGGATATTGTTGTGGAGAGATGTGGTTGTTTTTGGGGTGTAGAAGCTGAAGTTGTTGTGATGATGCTGGTGATGTTGGATTGTAAGATGGTTCCCTTTGAGTTTGAATGCCTTGTTTTATAATGAATGACCTGAGAGAAGCTCGCGACTCGGCCTCTGAACACAAGGCCGATCATGTTCAAAGTCTCTCATCTTCTCCGAAGAGATCCGGGGCTCAAGGTGAAGGTGAAGCCATTACTGAGGGCAATCTTGCCACCAATTGCGCCAAGAAGACATTTCCGGATGGAGTCCGGAGGAGCATCTCGGAAACGCTCTCGGATTCCCGGATTCTTGTCTGGTATTCCTCGGGACGGCACCGACAAGCGGGAACCAACCTCTCCACCATTTCACGCGGTGAAAGTCTTGGATCACGCCCT
The DNA here is from genome assembly GCA_006518225.1 of Fusarium neocosmosporiellum. NCBI lineage: Eukaryota > Fungi > Ascomycota > Sordariomycetes > Hypocreales > Nectriaceae > Fusarium > Fusarium neocosmosporiellum. Next base: position 29,854 of record SSHR01000526.1, on the reverse strand, counting down.
AAGCTAGCAGACTTTGCCAGAGTTAGTTGTCCGAGCATCGGGGTCGACCCATCCCCCGCTTCCCCGGATACGGCTCTCCGCACTTGGAGTCAGAGATCCTGGGGAACTCGGACGAGTCCAGACTTTGCAAAATTCTAGTGGTCTCATTTCGTCTCTGGCAGTAGTTTGCATGGTAAAGCAGGGATCTCTGAGATCGTCTGTTATAAAGATCGATCCGGCTGCCCCGTCCTTGCTCCCTCACCTCAGGCTCTACTGCCGAACAATCTTGTTCTCATTTTTCAAGTCTACGAAACTCAACCATGACTACCCAGATCGACGTCGAGCGTGTCTCGCACGAAAAGTCTGGCATCATGCACAGCGAGCATCAAAGGGGTGGTCTCTCGGAGGGAGACTTTGACTTCCTTAGGTCGTTCCCGGAAGATCGCAAGAAAGCCATCATCCGCAAAGTCGATGTAGGTCGATCGCTCACCACTGTTTGGAAGTCGTTGGCTAACAGCCTGCAGTTGAGATTGGTCCCAATGCTGGTGCTGCTGTATCTGATCGCTTACCTGGACAAGACCAACATTGGTGAGTATCTTGTGTCGTGCCGTGGCGGTGTGGCTAACTGGTGGCAGGAAATGCCAAGATCGAGGGAATGACTGAAGATCTGGAGTTGAAGGGCATCCAATACAACATTGCCGTGGCCATCTTCTTTATTCCTTTCGTTCTGTGTGGTAAGTCCATCGATGGATCAGAAGCAGACGAGCCTTTGGACTAATCTCTATGCAGAGGTCCCCTCCAACATGATCCTTCACAAGTTCAAGCGACCGTCCTGGTACATGGGAGGAATTGTCTTTGCCTGGGGCACAATCATGACTTTGACCGGCATCGTTCAGAACTACGGCGGTCTTCTGACTATTCGCTTCTTGCTCGGTATCTTTGAGTAGGTCGACGATACATATCACAAGGTGACTCAACTAACCCCCAGATAGAGCAGGTTTCCTCCCCGGTGCGATCCTCATCATCTCCAACTGGTATCTCCCCAACGAGACTCAAGTCCGAATCGCGATCCTCTACACATCTGCTGCCACTGGCGGAGCCTTTTCCGGCCTTCTCGCATTCGCCATCGCCAAGATGGACGGCATGGCAGGCCTTGAGGGTTGGCGTTGGATCTTCATCATCGAAGGTCTATTCACCGTTATAGTCGCCATAATGTGCGTCTTCCTCCTCTGCGACTCGCCTGCCCTGTCCACACGATGGCTTGACGCCGACGAGATCCGATACCTCGAGCTCCGCCAGCTTAGCCGCCGCGCCACCATGCCTGGAGATTACAAAGACAACCACAGCCACTTCAACTGGGCAATCTTCAAAGATATCCTCTTTGACTACAAGATCTGGCTCCTCTTCTTCGCCAACTGGTCCAACGCTGTACCCAACTATGCCATGAAGTTCACTATGCCCAGCATTCTCAAGGGCATGGGCTACACTTCCTCCCACGCACAGCTGATGACTATTCCTCCGTATGCTGTGGGAGCCATCTCGGCCTATGTGTTTGCAATTTTCGCCGACAAGTATTCATGGCGATACCCCTTCATTCTCGGCCCGCAGTGCTGTCTCGTGACAGCCTTCATCATTCTCTTTGCCAAGTCTGGGGATGTCGAGAACAGCATCGCTGCTTGCTACTTTGCTGTTTGCCTGGCATGCTTTGGGTGCGTCACTCTCCTTTAAGATGTACTGCGAATTCTAACGGCATGACAGAATGTATCCTATCCTGCCTGGCGTCAATGCCTGGAACGTCGCCAACACCCCCGACCCGGCCAAGCGATCAGTCAACATCGGTCTTCTCGTCTGTGTTGGCAACATTGGTGGTCTGATTGGATCATACATCTACCTTGATCGAGAGGCTCCGCGATACCCAACTGGTTATGGTACATCCCTTGCTTTCGGACTTGCTGGCATTATCGCGGCGACATTGCTAGAGTTCTTACTCAAGCGAGACAATGCCAAGAAGGCCCAGATGTCAGAGGACGAGATCCGAGAGAGGTATACTGATGAAGAGTTGATGAACATGGGAGAGAAGAGTCCTCTTTTCAAATGGGCTCTATAGAGGACGATTGTGGGTATTGCTGATGATTACCCTTTAGTTTCATGGGTAGAGATAGGGAGATGATTACTTGAGGGGGCCTACAGACCAGCCCAATCGCCCCTCCATGGTCTACAAACCCCCTCGAGTATGGACATGCATTGCGTAAGGAGACGGAAATGACGGTGGATTGGTAGAGTAGAAGGTCTTTTGGCCAGATAATTGGCAGAAACTAATCACCCCTGTTTTGTCTCTGATGGTATGAACGTGAAAAGAATCCGTAATAATGCTAAAACCGCATGAGAACTCAGTGATAGCTGCGTCAGAGCAATGCCAACCTTCCCGTCTTGACAGTGATACTTGCCGATGAGTGCCTTATTCTAACTGTTGGTGGATCATGCAGCAGCCTCGCTTCCCAGGCTTGGAACCTGCAAGACCACTAGCAGCAACGGGATGATTACGGTACCAGCAGCTCGAGATATGTGAACACTAACCCAACTTCAGGTCGAAGTCAGACTTTCAAGCTTAATGCCGTCTTGAAACCACTTCTCGGCCTCTGGATCCTGGGCCTGAAAGGGAATGGACAGCCCTAAACAAAAGGTCTCTGGACGGCGAACTCAGACTGTCCTGGTTTCCTTTATTTATTGCATTGGCGGGAAGCTGAAGCTTACCTGTAGCGAACCTCCTCTATCTCAGACTACGAATGCTCTGAGTCTCGAGTCGAATGTTGATCTGATGGTTGAAAGACATTATGATATTTATCGTTAATGCATTCCTAGATATATTCTAAAGGTGGAGTTGATCAGGAAACCACGCATCATATTGTTTGTGGGCTCTGCGAAGTCACACGCCTCTTTGATCTAATGCAACCCTACTACGATCCATCACGATGTAGGTCCTGAAGAACCTCCTCAACAATAGCCTTTTGCTCTCGTATATATGCGTGGGCTCTCCGCTGTCTTTCATTCTGTGGCTCCCCCAAAGCCCTTACGTTTTGTTCAATTTCTCCCAGCATGTTATGCAAGCATCCGGATATGAACTGGATTGTGGCTCGCTCGTTTCTCTCAGAGGGAACCTTCTGTGGCTCCAGTCTCATGGTGGCTTTTTCGGCCAGGTTGGACACTCTAAAGGATACCATAGACACGAAAGTTGGATCAAAGTGCCTCAACCACCGCACAGAGTGATCTGGGTTGATGGGACCGCGACGGTCGAGCGACGGAGACCTCACTGTGACGAGAGAGAGGTACTTGTCGTCGGCAGTCCAGTACGGATCATCTACTGTGGCCGTAGAACTGAAAACACAGTGGTCCGGGTGCATTGGCTTGGCGAGGTCGAAAGGAAAGGGTAGCACGAGTTCCGCTGCCTCGTTGTCGGGGAGAACGAACCCGAAGTCCTTCAACACTGCCTTGTTGGTTAGCAACAGAAGTCACGAGCGAAGGTTCAGACCTTGGGGCATGTACTCACAAACCGTGTTGTTAAATCGCTGTGTCTCCTTGTCATAAGCAATATAGAACGGATCGCCTGGTTTCAGTTCGATGTTCTTGCTCACAGACAAGCCTTTGTCATCCAGGTCATACTCAGTGTTTGTCTCCTGAGCGTGATTCAAGGTTTCGAGAATGGGAAGTAGAATCTTGGCCGTGTCATCAAGGTTCACACCAGCCTTGACTAGGTGTTGGAATTCGGGCTTGATATTGCCGAGGTCTGGTTCCAGAATGATTGACCAGAAATAGCGAGAATAGAAGCAGTAGTATGCCCAGAGGCCAAGCTTCCTGCACCACTTGTTAACTGACTGATTTTGAATGACTCTAAGTCCTTCACTTACAAGGTGTATTGGGATGTATCCCAGCCGCATCTCTGCAGCATCTCAATAGCATCAGTCCACCGCTTTATGTGGTCTGCTTGCTGCTTCGATACAACCTCCTCTAGGCAAGTGCCTCGGAGCCACAAAATGTCCTTTTCCGACCACAGCAGGGGGATGGCACTGTCCTTGGCATCATCTGGTTGAGGGAGGATTTGGATGTACCTAAAGTCAGTCGTCAGTTTGCAAAACCCCATTGGGAAGGATCTACTCACGGGTGCCAGAAGCCCTTCTCCCCCAACAGATACTGCTGGACTAGGAAGATGGCATTGGTGGTGTCATGGTCAGATGTGCCCTGAAGGAACTCTTCTGGTAACGACTCTGAGTGAGGGAGATAAGGGGATCCCGGAATACCAGCAGAAACGGCATTGAAGTATGATAGACTAATGCCGTAGGGGACTGTGAACAGTGTCTCGAAAGGTTTGATACCTTCGCCAGTGACCAGTACTTCTGCACCTCGATTCGGCGTGACGACAAATTTCAGCGAAGGGTGGAAGTATGCGCCATTCTGCCGTGTCCACTCAATGAATTTCTCATACCTCTTCTCAGCACTACTGGAAGATGTAGGCCGTTCCTGTTGCAAAAAAAGCGCGGTCATTGTGGTCAGATGGATTGGTGAGAGGATTGTGAGGGCTGGGGAACTGCCGAGGCGATGAGGGTCGTAACATTCAGAGTAGTTGATATGGAATCGAGCTAGGCTAGAAACTGATGCCATGGTTCTCAAATCGCTGGCTCATTGCATAAGGAACGTAGATCATGGCTATGCACGCCGGTAGCAGTAAAGCCGTGCCGCAGCCAGATGAAACATGGCCCAGTTTTTAACAAGCTACTGAGGGTGTCTCATTATGACCTTTGCAGAACTGTCTCACCTAGAATTCTTTGCTTATCTTCTTTGCGTTTCTGTTGTCCTCGCTACCTCCTTAGCTTTCCTCTCCCTCAATGTGTCTGAGTCCTGCAGGAGTGGCGCACCTTGTGCGTTGACGAGTTAGGAATTGAGTGAGATGAGCTCCGTATCTCGATATCACGCAATCTTTACCCCTGCTGCGTACCGTCGCTTACCGGCCGAGACTTATTGCCTGGGGGGGGCGGACTTTCCGAAGCCGGAGGAATGTGAGTGACGGGTTCCAAGCTCCCCGAGACATCGTTATCAAGACATGGCCGTTGCCCCGGGCCCCGGCGCGGGATCAACCTTAGATTCGGGCCGCCACGGATCGTGCCTTGTACTACCGACTCTCGTTATCTTAGCCAAATTGGTACGAAGGAAAGGCTTGGCAGCATCTTGTTTGCCACTCATGATACTCTACTAGCCAGGAATAATCATCCCACAAGCATGTGAGTTTGGTATCATGCCTGGCCGATGAACCTAGGTTCGGACGGGAATGCGACTCCTTTTCGTCAAGACAATGCAAACCACGGCGGATTGAGTTTGTAAGTCTGGAGGAAACGGCATGCGGAAGTTGAGGAACAACTTGACTACTTTAAGGCCCCTGCCTCGAGTGTAAGGATGCAACAGGCCTCTTAAGCTCACCCAAGCAACTCGTCTCTTATACAACACTTTTCCACTTTTCAAAGATTTCGTCACACCAGTCGTAAGAATGGATGATTCGACCTTCCGCGTCTTCGTCAGTGCCCTGAACAGGTACTTAGATACCATTCAGTACCACGACGACATCTATGATCATGAGACGCGTGTGGACTACCTCCGCCATGTCTATGCAGAGACTGCCAAGTACTTTGATCAGCCCGAGCAGAAGGCAGCAATCGGAGCCCAACCTGCAAGATTCAAGGCCATCATGCGCACCAGCTCTCAGGTTGTGGTGTATTGTTGGCCGAAGTGTTCGCTCAACCTCATGGTTGCTGTCAGCGTCTACTTTGTCCACATTGTCCTTCTCGACGACAGCACGAGCAACCCAAGCCCCTTGATGTTGACTTTTGGCAACGATCTTATCAAGGGCGAGCCGCAGAAACACCCATTCTGGTCGCTGATGAACGCTCACTTGAGCAAGTTCCTCAGCTACTATGGCGGCTTCTGTTCCCTCGCCATCCTCAGGAGTACCTTTGATTACTTCCAGGGGTGCTGGGTGGAACAGCATAACTTCCACGGCTATCCCGGGTCCGAATACTTCCCGGGCTTTCTGCGCCGCTTGAACGGACTTGGAGGCATCTGTGGCGGAAGCCTGTTCCCTCGCGCCGACTTTGACGAGGATGCCCTCTTCCCCCAGATCGCAACCGCCATTGCCGAGCTGGAGATCCCCGTCGCCTTCATCAATGACCTGATGTCTTTCTACAAAGAATATGGCAACCAAAGGGACGAGGTGAACCTTGTCTCGAACTGGTGCACCACCGAGGGGCTCACAATCTCCGAGTCCTTCGAACGCCTCACTAACGAAACCTGCCGCGGCTCCAAGCGTGTGATGGGCATTCTCGATGGTCTCAACGATAAGGACCCCAAGATCTCTGAGACTATCCACGCCTTCATCCACGGCTACGTCACCTGGCACTTCTGTGACGAGAGATTCCGCTTCAAGGAGGCGTATGAGCGATGCGGCGATAGCCCCGAGGAGCTGAAGTTCCGCAAGTACTACGAGAAGGCCATGGCCATCGGAACCATCGACTTCAAGGAGTGGGCAGTTTGGCCCCCTGTCAACGGTACCGAGAAGATGCCAGAGACCAACGGTACTACTGATGGCATCGCCAACGGTATTCATAATGCCGAGGCTAACGACCTGGAGAATGGTGTTTCGCACGGGCTGGGCAATGGAGAGCTGTTGAACCTGTACGCCACGCCCATGGTGGCCAAGTAGGTAGATAGACATTGTCTCTACACACGCATCTTGTCGGCATCCGACAACCAAATTTGACCCAGCTTCATCATAATTAAGCGCTCACACCGTATTGACGTTTGGCGTGAGGTATTTTCTTATGGGCTGGGTGACATTTGTGCCATAGAGATGCCCCTGGGAATAAAAACATTGCATCTGGATCATTGGTTGAAACTAAAGAACCATTGAATTCCAAACAGCGCTAAATTCAAACAAAATTGCAGCCGATCTATCCCTGCGTTCCTCGGCACGCAAGCAAGCCCTGCATGTCGGGAGCCGGTGTGAACCAACTTGTTGTTTGACCGATGCTTCTATCCCTGCAGAGCTGGGGCCTCTGTCTTTGTTGGACGTGATACACTGGCATGGAAAAGAAGTATCTATATATTCGGGCATTTTCACATGGATCGCCATGGGGGCTGGTGGATTCTCAAGAGCACGACCAGACACATCGCCAACCTGGTTCGCATTTCGCTTCCACGTTCTCTTACCATCTACATATTATCCATCTTGAACCCCAACAGCAAACAAGCGGTCTTCCGCCCCCCTGAAGATGGATACCCTGATTCAGCGAATCGTCGACACTTACGCCGAATGCGCCCCCACGTATGATGAGGAGGTCACTCAGTTCCCGTACTACCAGACACTGAAGAAACTCGTCTTCAGCTTTGATTGGGCCGGCTCCGTGCTAGATCTTGGCTGCGGGACTGGCCTCCTCGGGCAGCTCCTCAACGAGAAAGGCGAGCCGTTTACCATCGTGGGGGTCGATCTGTCGCCCGACATGACCGCAAGCCCGTCCATCAGCAAGTACTACGAAACGCCCATCACTATTGGGACGGTTCAGGAGGCCATTGCCCGACCACTCAAAGTCAACCACGTTGCTTGCTTTGGGACTCTGACTTATCTCGACGATGACGAGTTCCTCACCTTTCTGGAGCGGGCGCTGGTGGTGGCGCAGAGGTCTATCACCTTTGACATGGAAGATGTGTCTGAGGAGTACCGGGAGAAGATGGCCAAGGACAGTACCATTCTCCCGTGCTACAACCACACCAAGGCATGGGAGGCGTGGAAGGGGTCTGAGATACCCGCTGGTTGGAGAGTCGTCTATGACGAACATGGACTGCAGTATCATGATAACCATGAGACGGGCTGTGATATTAACGACACGATGGTTCGACTGGAAAAGGTAGTGGCTTATTAGGCTCTAATCTGTGCCCACTTGGTGCTCTTGGCAGAAGAAAAACATGTTTCAAAACGTGTTGAATCACGTCTCACACATGCAAGGGGGCCCGGTTGAGGTTGTGCCAAGAAACGTTGTGTGCTCGTACTGCAGTATTAAGTTGAATTAGGGTGTGGCACATTCCCCTATCTGGTGATACCGCCACTATCTAAGTCTACTCCCTTGCCCTAACTTGCGCGTCGTACGCAACGGACTTGGAGGCGTCTCCCGTAGTACAGTGCCTGGAAACAATCCCTCCACGACAGTACGACATCGTTTTCCTCTTCCGAGTACTGCATGTCAAACTGCCGCAACAGGGTGGTGAACGAAATGTACAGCTCGCACCACGCCAAGTTGATACCGGTGCAGCTCCTCTGTCCTCTGGAGAAAGCCACTAGATACTTGTCGAGACTCGAGCTGCTCTTTTCCGATAACGAATCCAGCCAACGCTGTGGCTCAAACCTGTGCGGGTCCTGGAAGAGACTGGGCGATAGGTGGACGAAGACGTGAGACACGCCCACGCTCGTACCTCCTGGCACGAAGTGACCATCCACCTGAGCCCCTCCCTCAGGCACGATGCGGGGCAGGGGACTAACCACTCCGTGAGTCAGCCGAAGTGACTCCTTGATAGACGCGGTAAGAAGTGGCAGCTTCTCCAGTGTCTCAAGGCCAGGGACCGGATCAGACACGTTTGGCCAGGCCTTGACTAGCTCGGCCTGGAGGCGGGGATATAGATCGGGGTGGCGGAGGATACCGTGGATCCCGAGGACCATGGCGCTGGCCACTGTCTCACCTCCGCCCACGATAAAGGCCTGCAGCTCTCCAATCAGACTTTCGGTGTCCAGTCTGCTCTTATCAGAGCGATCGACAAGGTACGGTAGCATGGTGGCTGGTGAAATGCCATCGAAGCTGCAGGGGTCCTTTATGGCTCTGTTGACGTGGTTCTCAACCATGGTCTCGTACTCGGTCAAGACCTCTTCTCCTGGAGTCAAGCTCGGAGGGAGTGAGTACATGAGACGCCGGAAGGTTGGGAATGTCTTCATCGGGACGAAAAACCGCAGGTTCTCATCCATGGCAATGATCAGCGGTGATTCGTAACCGGGGGCCTCAAGTGTCTTGGAAGAGATGCCCAGGCAGATTTCCGTCATGACGTCTTGTGCCAAACAGCGGAATGCCAATGAAAGGTCAGAAAGATGACCAAATTCTCCATCTTGGGCGAGTCTGGCCACGAGAACTTGCATCTGCGTTTCCCAGTAGTAAGCGGTCTGATTTGCAAAACACAGAAACATGGCTTCTGGGCTATACCTGTCTGTTGATAGCGCCCTGCATCTGCAGAATGTTCCTACGCGAGTAAAATGGCTGTACAACCTCGCGTCTCTTCTTTGCGGCTTTGTGTGAAGTCATGCCAAAAGAGGAGTTTTCCTCCATAACAGCAGCGTACACGGTTTTGTCCTTGTCCCATCTCGAGTTCTGGTTGTAGATGTCACAGTAGGCTTGAAAGGTTGAGAAGTGAAGCTTTGGATCTAATCAGCCGAGCCCCTGAGGTTATTCCGGATACTCGACTTACAAGATTTGGTCCATATCGCACAACAGGTCCTTCCCAGAGTTAGTAAGTTGGAAACAAGGGGGTTGAATACCTTTTAGAGATAAGTCAAACTCACCATATGTATCATGAAGACCGCGTAGAATGTCTGTCAAAGACTCGCCTTTGATCGCTTCCCGGTACGAGAGCCACCACTGCGATCCTGCTGCCAGCCTAGGTCCTGGGAACGTGGCCAAGGGGTGTAGAAACAGGTTGAAAAGAATTTTGCCCAGCCAGAAGGCTAGCAAGATTCCCACAGCAGCCACTGCCAAAAACTCATAATGCGCACACGCGCAAGCTGCAACAAAGCTTAGGACGTCTTGAGAGCCCATTTCAGCTTGAAGAAAGAGAAGTTGTCGGAGATGATTGAATGGCTTTCCATGGAACAGGCTTTCCTTTTTCTGTCGGGAGACGCAGTAGAAGTACAGAATTCGAATCGTCATCAGGTGTCACACGGCGTGGAACCAGGGTCTGCGGGCCGCGGACCCCGAAGTTGCCTATCACGTAGGACTGAGACATTGTAATTCCTTCTTATTCCATTGAACTCTATTGCTGCAAGATACACACACACATCGAACGAGCCAGGCTTCTGACTCCTGGACATGGTCTAGCGGGTGTTTCCAGCTTCGAAACCACCGGGCATGAGATCTTCCGAGTCCCCAACACTATCAAACCACAGAGCACCTTCACTGAGTCTCTTCTCGTAGTAGTCCAAGTAGCCCGCCTGGTGTGGTGGATGGTGGCGGTACGTAGTGGCGCACCAGATGGCGAATCCCGTAGCGATGGCTTCCTGGCAGTCGAACCACTTGCGCATGTCCTCGGGGAGGCTTTCGAATGGGTTCTTGGCCAAGTATGCCCTCTTGAGCGTGAGATACTTCTCCTCGCACTCAAAACATTTGTGGTTCAGCCACTCCTTTGCGTCATCGACCGACAACCCCTCGAGGCGGCCGAGTAGTGCGATGCTGTTGATGATGTTGCGGCCCTCACCATGGCTCGCAGCAATCCCCAGCTCCTTCTCCCACGTGTAGTAATCATAGACGCAGCAAGAATGGATCCACAGGGGCCGGAATACGGCATCGACCGATTTCTTCTGATCCGCCGTCAGGTTGAGATTAGCTCCAAACTCTGCGCAGGCGAAAACCGATCTTGCACCCGTTCTTGTTAGCCCCAGTATTATTTGTTCTAGAATCAGTAGATATGAGTGAGACTTACGGCCATGCAATGTCATCAATACGCTCTGCCAGGTAGTCGTCCATTGTCTTGTAGCGCGGCATGCGGGGCGAAAGGTTTGGTGTCTCAGTCAGCTCTTTCATGGCTTGGATGGTCTTGGGCCCGAGATTCGGATCCGCCAGGCTGATGGTCTTGGCAATTTTGGGGAGCACATGTTTGAAGTTTGCTTGCCACTCTGGGTTATTGAACTTGGGGTCTTTGGGAACCGGGAAGTCGATTGTCGCCCCCATCTACGGACGTCCATAGCCGTTAGCGGCCCGAAATCATCATGACAGCGAGTAAGACGTACCATTTCGGCCATTTCCTCCTCGAATGCTGAATCATGTTAGTTAACTACAGATCCATTGCTACCTGTTGAAGTACTTACCCTCATAGAAGCTGAGTACCTCGTTGAGGTACGCAAGAATGGGCAACCTATCAGGCAGGCTCTCGGCGTAGATAACGGCCGCAAAGTTGGCAGCGCTAGCCAGGCTGCCCTGGATGATGCCTATGTTGTCCCTGCCGAAAACATCGATCTGGGTCTGAATGCAAGCGTCATCGGCACGCTGCGCGTGCTTGCTAACTCGGGGAGGAATCGTTTTGAAGAAGTATTTCTGGTTTCCCTCCCAGTGCTTTTGATCGAGAACGATAGAGGTGTTCTGGGACTCCATCATGACACGAGTTGGGAAGAAGGAGGAAGTAATTGTACAGATAAGTAAGACGTATGGAATGGTGGATGCTGAATTGATGATGCAGTCCAAGTCTGGAAGTGGGAGATTTGGGGTCGAAGGCCTGTCTTGTATCTATACACATCACGCGAAGGGTTAGAAGGGCTGGACAGTCGATGTTCAGTGTATGAGCTGGCTAATGGTACTACGGCTCGATGTGGGATCCGTTCCCTGACTCTGTTCAATACGGCCATAGGTTGTTGCGGTTCGGCCACGGAACGGATTGGCACCAAGCGAAGTGTCCCTGGTGTGAAACATAGGGAGGCTCGACGTGCCTCATGCCCATCCGAGAACATTGTTGGCTGAGTATTACTTTAATTACTCGGTACCTCAATTGACTCACGACCGTTCTGATGATAGGGGGACTTCGTGCTTTGCGTCTAGCTGCCTCTGTGTTTTGTAACTGGCATGTCACATAAGCACCCTGTTATCTACGCCAATCAGCAAGATTGCCATTCTCTGTGATATGAGTGACGTGGTGTGGCTTACTTTAGGCCCTGATCAGGAACGGGGTTCTGAGAGATCCCCGTTGCAAGAAGGGACAAGTTGGCGCATAAAATTAGCTTGGCCAGCGTCCCGTACCAAAACCCCGTTGCGTGAATCAGACAGTTCCCCCAGTTTCACCCCTCACAGGGTGAATCATTTTGAGTCACGATTTCTAGTATGATCTTCGTAATTTTGACCTCATAGAGCAAGTCCGCAACGTGCGGGAGATCGTGGCGAGAAGGAGACTTATCATTATGTGCACATATGCTCTTAGGACAGTTGATGCTTTTATTGCCTGCTGGGACTGGTACTGGATTGAGCTAAGCGCGTCTGATAGGCATTTATCCCGAAAACTCAAAGTCGGGATCAGTCAGATACACCTTTTGTTGGATTGCGACCCTGTATTACGGAACCTCTGATAGATCGATATCCTTGACCTTAGTCAGAGGGGGTGTCAGATGACATAAAACCCCTCTCGAGAAAAGAGGGGGCAAGAAGGATGACGAAGAACAATACAATCAACATTCTTGGGCTTCATATCGGAATAATCCCTATCAACTTGATCGAATGTGCCGTACGCGATCCAACACCTTTCATGATCAGGGCCTAAGTTAGTTACGCAGTTACATCTAGTACATGCTTACCGGTGTGACATGGCGCTGAGACATCGAAAATTTGCAAGGACGTTGAGACTAGCTTCTATCTGCCTTGTCTTTGATAACGAATCATGTTCGAAGCCTCAACGGAATATTTTCGCGAAGCTCTAGGTCACCAATAGCTGCATAAACTTCAAGAGCGCAACGAGGGATGAGGCCCCCTGACTGGCTAGAGCTTCACCTGAGACATGCGACATTGCTGCGATTCAGATACGAAGTCTCTTTCGTGTTTACTGAGATGGAATTATTTTAGTGGGCACGGGATCTCGCCAAGAGCGTGGGGGCCCGCGTCACGGCATCCAGCCACCAGATGTAGCCGGCGTGTCGCCATATGCGTAAATGTTCATTTACAGTATCTCCGACGTCTTGTCTAGGTTATCGCACGAATTTATGTTACCCCTCATTTCTGAATGATCACAAAAACATGGGCTGAGACCATCGGGCAGATCTTGGTGCGAGAAGCAAGCCTCGGCCGAGTAACTACAAGCTATGCGCCGTGACACAACGAGGACGGTCTGCCCACTGCTTTGTTTATTCATCACCGTCGGAAGCTTTGCGAGGTGCCATGTCTTGGAAGGCCCTCCATGCAGGATGGAGAGACTAGTCTGCAGACGTAAACCTGCCCGATAAAATCACAGTGTCGAAGAGATTGGAGACAAGTTCATTAGACATAGGGAGGTCATACGGGTGTCCGACCCCAACAACCTGAGCCCCTCCTTACACCTTGAGTTGTGAAGAGGTAGTGTGAAGAGCAGAGATTCTGTTCTATCAGTTCTCAAACTTGCCATTCCGCCTATCATCGTTTTTTTGCTCGCATCACTACCTTACCACGGACCATGATGGAGAATATCTTTGGTACAGAGAAGCTTGCCTTTGCCGCTGGGCGAGCAGCCATATTGTTTGGGATCTCCTATCTGGCCTGCAAAGCCATCTATAATCTTTTCTTCCATCCACTGAGCAAGTTCCCTGGACCCAAGATTGCCGCCCTCGGGTCATACTACGAGTTCTATCACGATGTGATCAAAGATGGAACATACTTGTGGAAGATCGAGGAGATGCATCGCAAATACGGTAACGGCTCATGGGTCTGCCTTTGGTCGACATTCTAACACGGCTAACCTACTATAAAGGCCCGATTGTGCGAATCAATGCGGACGAGCTGCACATCCATGATCTAGAGTTCTACTCCAAGGTGTATGCAGGCTCTAAGCGAGTGAACAAGTACGGACCTGCGGTCGCCGCCTTCACAGTACCTAGGGCAACATTGGCCACGATCGACCACGACGTTCACCGCCTGCGACGCAGCATACTCAACCCCTACTTCTCCAAGCGTGCTGTCACAATGCTGGAGCCTCTCATCAATGACAAGGTCGATCAGCTTTGCGATCGTTTTGCCGAGTCAATCGGCCAGGGCACACCAGTAGATCTCGATGCGGCGATGGCCGCCTTGACCGCCGATATTGTGACCATCTACTTCTATGGGAAAGATTTTGATTATCTTGCAAGCAAAGACTTTAAGTTTGTCGTGCGAGATGCCATTCTTGGCCTCATTGGATTTTACCATTTCACGCGCTTTTTCCCCATGGTGGCCAACTTCATCAACAGTCTGCCTATCCCCGTTATCCGCATGATTCAACCAGGGGCAGCGGCTCTCCTCGAGTCACAGGAAGAAATCAAGGCTGAGATCCAACATTCGCTTAACGATAAAGACAATGTCAAGTCAAAGTCTGTCATTGTTGGAGCACTGGGGGACCCAGACATCCCAGCCGAGGAGAAGACCTTGGACCGTTTGGTCGATGAGGGGGTGACTGTGATATTTGCAGGCACCGAGACGACCGCGAGGTCCATTAGCGTGGCAATGTTCCACTTGTTACGTGACAAATCTCTTTTGCAGAAGCTTCGGGATGAGCTGAGTACTGTGGAAAAGGGACCCGATGGGCAGTGGGCCTACAACCAGCTCGAGACTCTGCCGTACCTTGTGAGTCCCCTTCCCATGAAACGGTATTCTCATCAGATGGTGGTTCTGACAATTGGCGTGATTTCTCGAAGACCGGGTGCGTCCAAGAAGGCCTGCGACTTGCCCACGGACCTGTGGTCAGACTTCCACGAGTCTCTCCGAACGAAGCCCTGCAATATGGTGATTGGCTCATCCCGGCCGGTGTGAGTAGTCTTGTCTGCATCCAGTATCCCAGCGACCAGCGCTAACGTGGGAGTACCAGACTCCAGTCAGCGAGTCCACCTTGCTGGTTCACCTTGATCCCTCAATCTTCCCCAACCCCAACACCTTTGACCCTGAGCGCTGGATCAGAGCTGCTGAAGAGGGCGTGCACCTCGGCAAATACATCTGCAGCTTCACCAAGGGGACGAGGCAGTGCCTTGGGATTAAGTCAGCCAGCCACCGCAATTCCTGGTTTCGTCGTTATGCTAACCAAGCCTACACAGCCTGGCGTACGCGGAGCTGTACATAGGCATAGCAAAATTTGCCACGTCATTCGAAATGGAGCTCTACGACACAAGCATCGAAGATGTTCAAGTGTATCATATTCGTCTGACGGGATACCCAAAGAGGGGCACGGGTGAGATCAAGGCAACCATCACGTCGAAGTCCTGAAGAGATCATGTACTGCGAGGGCCCTTGGATTAGGGAAGCACCTAGGAATCTAGCTAGGAGGACCTTAATAGACCGCTGAAAGAAAAGTGTATTAGACATGTAAAGCTCGTACCCATTTCAGTACTTCTCGGATTTGGTGAAAGGACGAGAGATCCAGCGAAAAGCCTTGGTAAGAGTTGCAGGGTAATCCTGTCCATCATATTTGAGCCTGCCCGTGGAAAGATCCATCTCCTTGAGCCCGACCCTCCGAGTACCATGCCAAAGCTTCCACCAAAGGATATTGAGCAGGTAAAGGATGATACCAATATATGAGGTCATAAACTTGGAAACATCGAATTTGGGTATGAAGGCAGCATATCCTTGATGAGGCCGATTAGCGTAAGGTCGGGTTTGACGTGATAGGTTTTGCTTACTGTTGAAAACAATAACAAAGATGACCACCGCAAGAGTGATGTATGACCCGTACGGCTGTAGAAACCCACGGTAAGGCATCATGCTCCTTGGGATACCCTGTGACTTCATACCCCGTGAAAAGAAGACATAGCTCACAAGAATACTGACCCAGTTGAGCGTGCCAAACGCGGTCACCAGACTGACCAGGTAACTAAAGACAGTTGCCGAGTTCTTCGAGACGTTCATGTATGCCAGACTGGTAAAGACAGCAACAAGAAGAACACCGGCCAGAGGCACGCCCTTGCTGGTTGTACGCTTGAAAATGGCAGGGGCCTGTTTATCGTGTGCAAGACCAAATAGAGTCCTCGATCTGATGTAGATATCAGCGTTGGCGGCGCTGATTACAAACATGAGAAGGCCCCCGTTGGCGACGTGGGGAAGAACAGGAATGTTGGCAAGCTGACTGGCAATCACAAAGGGACTTGCTCCCGCGCCAGTTCTCTGCTTCGTGCCGCCAATCAACCTGTCGTTGGTGTATGGGACAGCCATTCCCAGGGCGAGAGCTCCTAGAATGTAGAAGAAGATGATGCGCCACATGGTTTGCCTGACTGCCTTGCGGATCGTCTTTCTAGGGTTGGGTGCCTCGCCAAAGGCAATTCCGGCGACTTCGGTACCTGTCCTTGTGTTAGAGTGACCGCTGTGCGAATCCCTGGGCTGTAGCGGACGAACCTGTGTAAGCAAAGCAAGCCTAGACCATGCATGCCCAGAAACCAAGCAACTTTCCCGTGGGGCCGTCCACGAGATAGGTACCAAACGCACCGGGGCCAGACCAGAACTTGAAGCCGATGCGTTCTCCCGATGGCTGTCCTCCAAGTGATATGATGAAACAGACCAAGATGAGCATGATCATGATCAGCAACTTGGCAAGAGACATCCAGAACTCGGCCTCTCCGAAGAAGGAGACATGAAGAAGCTGCCGCCTGCGTTAGTTGAGCCTTGAAAGCACAGGGACGAGACTGACGTTAACTAGGACGATGGCAACGGTGAAGGAGGCGACAAAGATGCCAACATTCAGATCAGGGCGCCAATACTGGATGATGATTCTAGCTGCCGTGAGGTTATTCGGGAGGACGATCGCGTATTTGAGGAAATAATTCCTGCCCGTGGCGAACCTGTAGTCGAGATATTAGAATGTACATTGCACAGTGGGCGCCCTCTCTGCCGACGTACCCAAGCGCAGGATCGACAAATCGAGTAGCATATCCCGAGAATCCCTTGTCCATGGGAAGCATGGTAGACATCTCGGCAATTGCCGTCATGACAAAAAAGACGCAGGCCCCAATAACAATGTACGCGATAAGAAGGCTGCCAGGCCCACCACGAACGAGAGCAACTCCAGTGCCAATGATAAGGCCGGTGCCCAGGGCACCGCCAATGGCAATCATGGACACATGGCGCTCTTTAAAGTCGCGACGTAGGCGAGTGTGCTCGCACTCGACCATCTGGCCTTCGGCGGTGCAGGTGTTGTCCAGATCGGGGCCCTCGAGATCTGCTTTCTTGCAGTCGTACTCCGGGTTGGACGAGTCTTGAATGCTCGCCATGCTGTCCAAAGTGATTAGGGGATGAATGAAACTTGAAAAGACCTGAGATGTAGAGAGATGGTGGTGGAAGAGAGTCAAAGGTGAAGAGACGGGCTCGACTTTATATGTCGTGGATCAGAAGAACCATATCGGCCAAGCAAGTGGCTTATCAGTCAAGTGTCCCACCAGTTCACACGGCATCTCCAGGGCACCCAGTTCGTGTATCTACGGGCAAGCATTTGGAACCGATGTAATCAATTACGGGGTTCCCCAGTCTTCAACCCCAGATTCTCGAGTCACGTCCCCACCATCTTATCTGTCTAGTGGGCGTGTTTCCGCCATCGACCAAGGTCCGGAATAGCCAGGAGCTCCTGCAAAATCTATTCAGCGATGGCCAACGACCAAGACATGCCATCCTCCAAGTTGGCTAGTCTGTAGATGCGGGAAAGGCCAACAGGTGGCGAGTATCCACCCACGGAGGCAAAACTCCATGCGCTAAGGGGGGTTTTGGGCAATCGGTACTTGCCAATCTTGTTCCAGCACTGACTCGTGATCTGAGGATGCTAACGGAGACGAGCCTCCAATGCGGGGGAGATGCGTGACATTGCTATCATCGGCAAACTCTGGTAAGGGGTGGGCATGATACGATAGGTAGATCAAGTCGGCGTCATGATCTCTTGTCCGAAATTATGGAGACTTTTTCTAATCTCTCCTAAAAATGGGATGAGATCCACTCACGGATGTTCAAATCCATCCTTCCCAGCCAATGGTAGAGGGCAGTGTTCACGTTTGTGGCAATTATGGCAGCACTTGAGCACTTGATATACACGGAGACGCTGCAAAGTTACGCATGCCTTCGGGATATCTCTAGGATTTGCAGATTCAGCGCTGAAATGAGAGGAGTAATGTCGACATTGTGAATCTATAAAGGCCTGGATAGTTGCCCAAGATGCAGGGGCCAACTCACTTCAGACTCCCAGTGCCAGACAGCCATTCTACACCCTCTTCTCATTCACCTAATCCACCTCACTGATCCCTGATCCCACTCACCATGGCACCCTCTCGAGTTGACAGTGTTATCGACTCTACAACATCTGCCATTTTCTCCAAGGATAAGCAGCCCGATACCAAGTGGTCTGCTTATCGCCGTCTTGTCCCGCTGGTTGATTCAGACGGCTACACCTATCTCAACGCCTCTTTTGCTCCTCCATCAAACCTCATCGTTCATGATGCTATCACGCGTTACTCCAACGACGCTCTCCACTCTCCAGCCCCCAAGCCAAAGTGGCAGAAGACGGCAGTCGAAACGCGAGGGTTGATTGCCAAGTACATCAACGCCCCTTCTCCCGAGTCTGTGGCATTGACTCGTGACACCACCGAGGGCCTCAACTGCTTCATTCGAAGCATGAAGTTTGTCCCTGGTGACAATGTTGTCATCCTCGACTCGGAGCATCCAAACCATGCCTATGGCTGGATGGCCATGAGAAACTGCTGGCCTCGAGGTCCGCCAAGTCCCCACGGTTCCTCTTGCTGAGAAGACGGGCATCGTTTCTGCCGCAAACGCAGACACGTTTGCTCCCTATGTCGATGACCGTACTCATGCCATTGGAATCAGCTCTGTCATGTTCCATAGTGGCCAAAGGAACGATGTCGCTGGCATTTGTGCCAGGTATCGACCCAAGGGAATACACGTGCCCGTCGACATTACCCAGGAAGTGGGCTTCGCGGCTGTCGATGTTCAAGCCCTGGGCCTTTCTGCCGCTGCCTTCAGTCTTCACAAGGGTTTGAACTGCCCGACTGGTCTTGCGGCATTGTATATCGACCCCGAAGTCATTACGCAGACCAATCCCCATCCCCCTATTGTCGGCTACGGCGCTGTTCACAACGCACGGGCGGATCTTCTTGTGCCGTCAGATGACATTGTCTATCATCCCAACACACGTCGCTTTGAACATCTTAATGTCAGTCTCGTCGCCACGACAGCCGCAAACGCGTTCCTCAAGTTCTATCTTAATGAGATGGGCCCAGCCAATGTTGAGGAGCACCTATTTGGCCTCGGTGACGCTCTGAGGAGGGAATGCCGAGACCTGGGTATTGACATTGTCGGTCCGACTTCACGCAAGGAGCATGCTCCTCACCTCTATATCTTGGATGTGCATGACCCTCGTTGGACCGAGCACCTCTCTGCGAACCAGATTCTCGTCACGCCTTACAGGCTAGGTATAAGAGTGTCCTTTGGCTTCTACAACAACCTCGAAGACGTTAAGAAACTTGTCGTCGCGCTCAAATCAGGCTTGGAGTTGGGGTTCCCTGTTGGAAAAGCTTAGGCTGGGAACATGCATCGGCATCTGGAAAAGAAAGTCAATTTGTTCTTCAGGCGGCATTTATCGTTGAGATTCCGCTTCATTATTGATAGAGGCAGATGGGATGTCAGGCACAGTAGCAAACGAGATAGATTCCGCACAAATATACATGAACCCTGATGCTCAGTAACACCTGGACCATCTCTAGGCATAGCTTCGCCGCGACTGATAATTGTAAGCCATCCATCAAGTCCACTACCTCAGAACAGCTCGTACAGATGTGCCCTAGCCTGCACCGCGAGCCCCCATGCCACACAGCACTCATCCAAAAATTGTATAAGATAGTTTGCCTCATGGGGCGTCATATCAAGTGCCCTCATTGCGCGGTGAGCTTAAACAATACCGTATATGAAGATGAGCGGCGCATGCTCCAGGCCGTGCTGTGCTCAATACTGCCTGACGAGGCATACCACATCTTGTGCGGCAGAGGTACAGACGGTGCGCGAGACACTCTGGGCCTGGGCTGGTACATCCGTACTCATCCGGTCGAGGTGAAGTACGATTCTCGTGCTGCTGAACAGGATGCTGTGTTCACTCAGTCAGCAAATGTGTTTGAGAAAACGGTACCCCCATAACGCACTATAAAGCGGCAACACTCGGCAAGAGTGAGGTCGTTGGGGGCTCCCATCTGTTCCACTTGATGCAATCCGGCAGCGACTCCTGCCAGCGGCAAAGTTCCAGATCCAGGTCGTCAGTAAGAGTGAAACCGCTGACACCATTCGCGGTAGTCTTTCGAGAAAACAAGGTACAGAGGACCCTTTTGATTGACTTGGAAAGTAGGATGTGCTCGCTGAAGCTTGTTATCAACCGCTCGCGGCGGCCAGAAGAGCCTGGCTCAAGCATCCGCGAAATATCAACGCCAGCAGGTAGCCACGGCACCATATACGGGAAGTCTCTACCACCGTCAGTATCGTGCAGGCCTTGAAAAATGAACAAGACTTACGGTAAGCTCCCAGCGTACTCGACCTCACCAGCCTCGTCGTACAGCTGGACCGGTCGGCCCAAGATGAGACTGATGATCTTGTCGGATGTATAACATCCCCAGTATATCCTGCGACGAATCTCGACATCTTCAGAAGTGGCCAGAGAAGCGTCACTGGCGATCCATTGCTCAGGGTCCTTCTGGAAGCCAAGGTCCTGTGCCATGCGAAAGGCGATACCTGCTACGAAGTCAACACTAGCAACGTCATTTGTTCAATAGTGATGCACCTGATAGCTCCCAACCTTTGGAAAGCTCGCCTTTCCCAATCTGGTAAAAGGCAAGGCATAGGAAGACCTGAACAGCGGTGATGGAAGGGTGCGTCAGGCCTGAGACGATAATGATGCTCTCGGCCGCTGCATAGAACTGCTCGCTCATCTGTGACTCTGCCCGGTCTGGCAACATTACAGCGCCCAAAGCACAAATAGCCATCAACAATGGGAGAGACCAGTACTTTGACTTGGCTCGCTGCTCAAAATGATCTCTCAGAAAGGCCTCACGGTATATGAACATGAAGTGTGGGTATTGCCAGCGGAAGAATTGACGAAGGGCAGTCATGATGACTTCGTCTTCGAGGTCAATCCCAAAATGCCGAGCGACATGGTCGAACTGGCCATCAGATGAAGCCATATCAGTGGGCGACAAAGACGGTCCTCCAGTACGGATGCGATAGATACTGGTGGGACCGTGGTAAATGAGGAGGCCCTGAGGGCCGGCCTGGAGCCCAAATGGCTGAACTGACTTCGTCGAGGCTGCCCTTGAGGCCTCAGGTTGTGGGTCGCCAGTAGAATGTCCATCAAGCCACTGGTCAAAGGACATGGTCTCCAATAGTCTCTCCCTCTCATCTGCCGAGGCGTGCTTGATTCGCATCAGCAGGCCCTCGAGAGAGGCAATGCGGTTTTCCAAGCTGCTGACATACTGGCGGGAAGCTGGTCTTCGTTTGCGGTCATCATCACGATATTCGCATACTTGATGTGCCTGCAGACATTTATCGCACGGTTCTGTGCGCGAGCAACGAAGCTAGAAACTGATCAGTCTCTTGAAAATGCCAAGTGGCGAGCTGGTGATCTTGCCTTTCGGAACTGGCATCTCTTGCAGCTTGGGTTCTGTTAGCTTGGGCATCATTAGGAGACAGATCAATCTTACGATATCCGTTTGCCCGGTCCGGGCTCCATTACCAGGTGCGAATGTTGCTGTTCTGTGGTCAAGGAGGACTGTGTCAAGAAAGGGATCATTCACCAGGAATGGGAATGATGCTAACCACACAGGTTTGGTCACGTGGCAGAAGCACATGCAACATCAAAGGAGCGACATGGTATAGAAAAAGAACAAATAGTAAATGTTGATGATTTAATTTATTTCTTTAGATTATTTTAATTATATAATTCAATTATTAGGCGCAGGATATTGCTTATGTATTTACTTCAAAGAGCAGGAAAGCTAGTTAAACTTATTGTTTAACCTATTCGCTGAGTATCCTTGCTATTTTAACAACAGGACATACACACAGCGTCGATTTAATGCTGGCAGGCGTCAAGAACTGTGATCTTTGTTATTGTGACCGATGGCTTCTTTCGGAGGCGTCACCAAGTTAAGGAAAAACACACGCAGAGCCAGAGTACCACAATCTCTCCGTTGAAGCATCAGAGGGGGTTGCTAAAGATAGGTTCTGAATATTCTCGCTCACTGACGAACCACAGGCAATAATCAGGGCAACCAGTCAATTCAAGTAAAGAGAACCATCCCAAAGAAGCAGCTCTAGGTAGTCTGCTTTCCTCCGGTGATGGCTGACGAAGGTAATGGTGACCTTGAGGCTCTCCCGAGCCTCTGGCCTTTGTCTATGTACAAAAAAGATTACCCTGAACCACTGACATCCCACTTGCCTCCAACCCCCCCTAGCCAACCGTCGCTGTGGGCAGCTTATCTCACCAGTTACAAGCAATCTCCCCGACGGGGCGATAGATGACACGTGCCATAATAATACCGCAGCCTCCCAGGCCAACCTCATCAACCCTATAGCATGTCTTGTGGCCGTTGTCCTTCCAAATGCGGTGGGCCCGGTGCTTGCCATTGTCAACACAGATCGATTGTGCGCGACCACAGGCAGTGAAGTCGTAGCATCCGCCCCCGGTGCTACCAACTCTCTTGATGTAACACTTGCCGCAGTCGTTGACGCGGATGTTAAAGTCATTCCAGACAAGGACGTTGGGAGGGGCGCCTCCGGGAGAGGGCGTCGACTGCTGGCTCCAGGTGTACATCATGTCGAAAGCCTTATCGTAGTCGGGGCATGAGCCCTGGTTACAGGATCCGGACATGATTTTCACGTCGCTGGGAGTAGTGATTCTCTCATCAGCTGTGTCCAATCCGTGTTGTTTCTTGATCTCGTTGACCAGGGTCCTGTTGTTGCTGATGTCGATGGCACCTTCGGGGAAGGCAGGAGGGGTCCAAACATCGGCTTCATCGGGAATGTAAGTCACCGTGGGAATGGCGGCCGTAGAGGTAGAGGAGCTGGCGGCGAGGGGAGAGGCCTGAACGGAGGCGGCCATGGCCAGGAGAAGAGTGTTCTTGATGGAAACCATGGTAAAGGCTTGACGAGTGGAAGAGTGGGCAATGATCAAGTATAGAGATGTGCAAGGTAAAGCCAATCAATTGGAGCTTGAGGGCTGATGACTCTTGTTGGTCTGGAATAAGAAAAACGAGAAGCAGGCAAGAGGCTTTTTATACTACTCGTAGGTAAAGACAATCAGTACGTGGAATAAGTCTTCCACATCGCACAGAGGGTCCTCTTCACGGGCGGTAGTCAGCAGTTTCCTAGCAGCAGGATTTCAATACTACCCGGTGTGATTACGGAGGCCATAGGCGGAGTTGTAGGCGAAGTTGTAAGCACACTCTCATGCAATGCTGTCTGGTACCTTTTCGAGCCAGGGCCCTTGTGATCTCATGGTGGCCCGCCGCAACCGAAGAGAAAAGATGCTTAGGTGCGGTGTGAGAGGTTAGGTTCGATTCCTCATGTACGATGATAACGTGTGATGTCAATTGCTCTATTTCCCAATCACCTACGGAGTAGACCCCAGCTAAACAGGCCACTCTCAAGTGGGCAGGCTCCCCCCCTAAATGCCTCACCTCCACTCTAGCTTGCCCTCTTGAACTTAGTGTCCAATATACGGAAGGTCGCCAAGCTCGGAGTATTAGCGCTATGCCGTACGGGTATTGTATAGACAAGGCACATATGATTGACCTCCTCCTCCTGGACTGAATTATGATTTTCATGTAAGTCGGCGGCACGGCAATGTAACATTTAAGGCAGACCATGCACCCTAGGGCTGTGCGGGAGAATTTAGCCGCGTGACAAAGGACCATGCAGGGATGAAGCTGTGTCTGGTTGGCCAATGGCCTGCCTGCCGAGCTCCGTGTCCGTTTTCGCCGTCGGCTGAACCCGTCTACCCGTCAGCAGCAACCCTGTATCGTTCGCCCTGCAGGACCCAACAAACTTCACTTTATCATTCACGTGGAAGGATTCAGACGTAGTATTGTCTCCGCACCTGTCAGATGATGGAGACTATGGGGCTCTTACCGGCCAAAAGTGCCACTCCATGTATGTAGTAATAGAAATATGACCCTATTTATGCTACGCCGCACCGACAACTCCTCATCGCGGTGGAATGGCTGGTTCCCACAATATCTCACTACTCAGTCAGCAACAAGTGTATTGGATTGCCACAATCTTGCCTCTGGTGAAAACTTCAAATAACTTGTCTGTTGGCAGTTCCCTCTTGCTCTATTATATACGTTGGAGCGTCATCTCTTGTACTTGTCAAACCTTGATCCAACAGTAAAGAAAATTGCTTTGTTCCCTCCTTGAAGTAGAGGGATGATTAGTTAGGTAGTTGATTGTGCATCTAAGGGTGCCCCCTTTGCCAAGGGGGTGGACTACAGAAACTACTGTGAACCAAGCTTGTACCTCTAATAACTTCGTATGTGGTAAATAATGCACCATGGGAACCGTCCAGCATCGGATAACTTGAACATTTCCACTTTGCCTTTAGTTTGTTTTTTGTCGAGCCAATTTGACTGGATCTATGTTTAAGATCCTGGTTGGGTTAATCGTCCTCTAGGGTGGGGTGCAATTACGTCGGCAATGCTGCTCGATTGGCAAATGCAATGTGTTGGATGGCTGCGTGATGGTCCATCTCGTGCTTGTCTGGCCTCTTCGACATAAGTTCTTGTCTTGGTCGTGTCTCAAAGAAGGTTCTAGCAAGCCAACCCGCCTACAGCTCGAGTTACTCTTTCGGTATCCTAAACCTACTTTTGCGATAATCCATTTCCGAAGCGCGCTAATACCGTCCTTAACGACAAGACTAATACAACAGTGCTACCCTAGCAGCCTGGTCAGTATGGTGATCTCACTCGCCTCTATTCCCAGCCTCAAGATGAGGTTTGATTAGTCGTGGAGAATATGAGCTCCGTCGACCACAACCCAAAGCACAGTAATCACCATATTATTGGGTCTGCCGATGGTTCCGGGCCATCGGTTGTGTGGGATGGGGCGGGATAAGCTGCTCCGTCTCTAATCCCTACCTTATCACTTCTTTTGCCGTGGTGCTTTGATGTTATAAGCGGGCTGGACTTAACTATGACACACTGGACTTACCGCCTTTGGCCACGCGCATATTGCTGACATCTTCTGCATTTGAGGGATGGCGCAGACGATGATCGGGAAACACAATGCCTCGTGTCAACGACTGAACGGCACGCTTTTGTCGGAACTAGAAATTTCTTCTCAAGTTTGAATTGACCTTGTTGGCGGAGTGATTGTAGGTAGTTAACTTTGAAAAGCGCAAAGAAAGACATGTCTTTCTTAAGGATAGTTGTAAAACTAAATTAAAATATATACTTATTTAGAAAAGCCTTATAAATTTTATACATCCTTATGAAATTTTTCTATATAATTTTAGTATGATTTTATGAATATTCAAGTCCTCTAAAGTCATTGCCTTTGAGAGGGTTTAGACGTATTTTGTCACTCTGGTGCCTTGTTTATTTCTGGACCTTCCCTATGTGTCAGCAAGCTACCGGCTCGATCGAGTTTGGATATATTGGAGCCTCAATTTGATGGATTGTCAATTGGTAAGACCTTGGAAGCCATCGATCGTCATACAATCGTTGACAAGTGGAACGATTCTACTGCTCCTCTTCGGGGCGCCTTTGAGAGCGGAAACCGGGCAATGTCCACAAAGAGACTTCTATGTCGCTCCCGGGCTTCGTTCTCACCCGCCCCAGTGCAATCCGGCCGGAGATAGGTAACCCTTAAGTCCGGACGTTGGTTGTTGGTGATCGGACGTTGCCTCGAAGTGAAACCTCGGGCCATTCAGGGGCCCTTCCAATCATCAAGTTTGACAGTTAATGGGGTACGAAAACCATGATTCATTGCCCCAAGATAAGTAGTTGCAACTATGGTTTTTTATTATTATCAAATAGCAGAACTTAACGTAGCATCACCTAACCAAAACACTGAAAGACCCGGCATTTACAAAGGAAATTTCCGGATGTGGCCGGATCCAAAGTCGAGATCGATCATCAGGGGCCCCTATTCGTCCTCCAACTGCACAACTTCAACTTATTGTGAGATTTCTTTTTACCCTTTTCATTTCTTTTCTTCGTCAGGTCACACTTATTCCATTATTGACTCAAACCGTCCAAGCAACCTTGTCCTTCCGTAAAAATAAACCTGTCAGTTACCCCCTTGAACACAAGAAGTGCAGCGGTCTATTCAGAAGTTGCCAATGTTGACAGAATCCTTATCCTCGTGGAGGACATCTCGGAGGGCAAGCCGATGCACAGTAGCTCTCGTAGTGACGCTGGTAACAGACTCAGGTTGCTTGGATGGGGCGTTGACAAGTAGTGGGATGAATTTCTTGACAGTCTGCTTAGTTGGGTGCAGCGCTACAGGCCCAATCTTCTGGATGATTCTCTTGATAAAGTAAAAAATGGACTCGTGTTCGATGACGGTAGAATTAAGTGGAAGCAGCTTTAGAGCCTTCAACTTCTCCTCGGAAAGACTTGCAAGGGCTTGGTAGGCGGCATCAGCTATGATGGCGCGTTGGATAAGTATGCGGGTGGCCTCCAGGTCGGATTGACCTGAGTTGACGGGACGTGACTTCTCCAGCAGCTTTGGAACACGTTCGTGAATGGCAGCCTTGCCAGTCTCAGAGACCAGCGTTTCAACAGCGAGGATTGCATCTCTCAAAACAGGTCCCAGGGAGGAAAAGACTTGTTCTCGGCCAGCAAGGGGGATGGTTGGTGCGAAGAGACCTTTCGAAAAGTCTTTGGACCTTTCGCTGTCTGGGAAGGGTCTGATGGCCAAGGGCCGACGCTTGAGCTTCTTGGTCCCCACGATTTGCTCATTGGGATCCTCCGAGTGGTACTCGGCAATATGCCGGGCACGCTCCTTGAGATATGGCAAGATGAGGGTGGCAGCTTGGCCAACCTCGGGTGCATTGGCAGACCAGGCCTGTCGCATGTGCTCAACAATGTCATTCAACTCCGAGGACTGTTCGATTGCCAGGACAGCCTGTAGTGACGCCTCGGCAAGTAGGGCTCTCTCTGAGGCACCGGGGAGCCTTGTTTTTTCACCCGTAGAGATTGGCCCAGCGTCTACGACGTAGCGGAGCAAAGATCCTGCGGTGACGCTGACGAACTGCCCAATATCGTCGACAAGAGACTCGATATCGAGAGTTTTTGCATCGATTTGAGCTACCGTCTTGAGGACCTCATAGAATGGATCCGTGGTCGTGTCAACAGCCGAGCAGGTCAGGTTTGCCTCCGCCAAGGTCACGTTGACGAAGCCATCAACATCTGTCCTCGCTGGAACCGGCACGGACGGAATCTTGAGTTCTGGCTCCCCGGGCTGGATGACCTCGGGCTGGGTCTTGGGCTGCTGGACTTGGGCGACATCACTCTCGCCACAAACAACGCTGGAGCTGGAGGAGTGTCCGGTGGTTGTGGCAGCATTCTCTCTGGACTCGGGAACAGTAGGCTCTTCTGATAGAAAGAAATCATTAGGATCAATGGGCTGCTGAAGCTCTGGAATCACGCACCTTGGGCTGGAGCCTTTGGAACAGCCTCAGACTCTGGGAACTTGACCTGCTCAAGCGCCTTGCAAGTGCAGCCCTTGATCGCGGGGGGCTCAGCGACTTGGATAAAGGCAATATCTCGCGAGCGCTTCTCCGAGCCATCGATCCACTCAGAAGAGGTCACGATCCGTTGACCATAGCGAGGTTGGATCTCCGAGGAGCTACTGGCGTGGTAACCAATGAAGCACTTGACCTGCGTGGCGGTGCCGAGCTGGTACTCGGCATCGTACACAACGTCACCACCGGTGACGATGAGGTCGGGGCGGATGAGCCAGCCTGTGCCGATTTTCCAGGTGGAGTGGCCGGTCTGGGTATTCTCGGAGCGCGATTCGATCTTGACGATAGCTAAGAATCATAACGTCAGCCAAAGTCCCTTGCCGGCATTTGGTCGTCACTTACAGCGAATCATGCCAGCGTTTTGGAGAAGAGTTGAATCAACGCTGGAAAGCCCATCTTTGTCGGTAAAAGAGTTGGACAGCTTCTGGAGCCCGGACGAGGTGAATCCACTAGAGGTAAATCCGGTAGAGTTGGACTCAGTTGAGGTGAATGCAGTTGAATCAACAACAGGCTCGACTGGTAGAACCGAGCTTGGCTGGCCAAGGGTCCAAGCAGCTGGTTGGCTGGAGACGTTTGCAAACATTGCAGAAGTCATCTCTCCAGACTTTGAGATGTTAAGTAGACAATAAAGAGGGTACGTTGTAAGCTATCGTGAGGGAGATGAGAGATGCTGTCGGGTTGTCGTGATCAACCAAAGCAGCAAAGGCTAGATCTCTTATACTTGGATAATCACCCCCTTTCTATCTCGACCTGGGCTATAAGGTGATCGCCTCTTCCCTGTACAGATAGCGTCAGGCAGCCACTGTTTGCCCCTAGGCGCCGTATAGGTCCGTTCTCAATGCCTTGGGAAGCTTTGGAGAATTGCCCTATGGCGGGGATCTCTTCCGGGCCCGAGCCGCCTCGATTAACCCTAAGAAGTCAGAATGATGCTAATAAAAGTAACTTTTACTTGCCTTGTCGCAAGTATCAAGGACTTGCGCAAGGAAATCTTGGAGTTCTAGACTCGGGGAGAGGGGGTTGTGGGCTTAGTAACGTAGCAGTTACATGCCCAGCCCTACCCTGGGCTTCACTCTGCTCTGTGCCCGTTACATGATCGACTGGCATGAGAATGGTTTTTAGTAATCGTATGAGTTTCATCAAGTCTTTCACAGTGTTTCAGCTGGTCGAAACCATCGTCTGCAAGGGTTGCATACATCAGTATACGTGATGGCTGGATGAAGCGAACGGGACGGGTTCTAGTTTAGGTCAGCAAGCCACCCACTGCCATGGGTTTCAAAGTCTCCTCAAGTGAATAGTATGAAGCTTTTTTCTCTTGAAATAGACCTCAGCCATTGTGAGACGAGGACAGGGACGGACGTAGGATATCTGTGTCCTCTCTGCCATGTCACTTGGATATTCATGTAATGGATCGAACACTTCATTGTTATTCCCAGGTAGCAGAGCCTCCTCTCCAGGTGACTAGCAAGAACGGTCACGCCAGCCTCTCCCCAGATTTTGCCGCCAATTTTTCACCTACGGAAAAGGCTCCTCCATTCATGGCTTTTTATTAACATATTCATGAAGGATCATTTTGCATGATTATTATCCAAGTAAGTAGATGGAAAGAGGCTAGTAAGCTCTACAGTGGTCAGATGTATCAGTAAAAGAACATTCCATCGTGGATGCTTAGCTCGCCATACCGACGCATGCCTTTGGTGATGTGTACACTTCATTCATGGTGTTGAGGTCTCCATAGTCAGACTCAGAATGAACCCTGTCAAGTTTCTCGTGTCACGTATTGCCACATATCAACGGCTTGTAAAGATGACAACCAGGCTGCGGCCTTAAAGAAGTGCTAGTCTACTTTGCTCTCTTCAATCTTTCTTCTCTTCTCACCCAGGCCTTTACAATGCCTTCCCCCACAAAAGGCGATGTTCTCATCATCCCTGCCTACAGTGCAGAGTCTGAGAAGGAGTATTGATAATCGTACCAACACGAATTGTTACTCGTACCAACATCCCCACTTTTAAGCCGGAAAATTGAAGATCCGCGTCACGTGCCCACGCCCCAGCGCGAAAGCTAACTGCATATCGCAACTTCAACTTTTCAACCACATAACAAGGCATCCCCAATATCACGC
>SSHR01000525.1:0-18592 GCA_006518225.1 Fusarium neocosmosporiellum | reverse complement strand
GGCCTTACCCCTATCAGACCCGGGCCCAAGCTGCCAGATAACCTGCCAAACTCGTCCAGGAGGTCCTAGGAGGAGGCACCTTCCTCAGTCGGCCAGACAACGTCCTGCCATGTTGCAAAAAGGTCGAAAAATGTTAGAGACGGATCTCCCGCGAGGCCTTTTACTTCAACAACACCCCCAATGTTTCGCCGTTACTTATCCCCCCGCCAAGCTGTCTTCGTTCTCGACAAATTGTTTCCCCGTCTCGTCTGTTTTTATTTTAGAGGGGAGGGTGGTCAGATTGTCGAATTCCAATACCCCCAAGTTGATGGATCATACCTACCAACGCGAATTCGCTCCTAGGCGTTATGCATAAAATAGATGTTTGGAGATATAGGTACCTGGTTCAATAATAGAACGATTGATTTATACCTACCTATAAAACTTGCCCCTTCTCCTACCCACAACCCGTGATGTCCTCCACCAGCCTCCGCCGCCTCCGCCGCCCCATCCAGCCAGCACCCCGGCCACAGTGTCGGGGTGCCGGACCTCGCCTCCGACATTCGCGTATCCGGCACCCGGGTCCCTCTCGTCTCCCCCATCCCCATCCCCGACACGGCGGCCACCACGCAAGCCCAGGTTCCGGGAGTGGAGGGAGCGGGCCGTTCTGTAGGGCTCTCGGAGAATTAAAATTAAAAATAAAGGTGCGGCCATCGAGACACAGACGCGCGCATCCCTCCCTCCATCCATACATCACACGCCCCCCTCAAGGAACCCTTGTTCACCCGCTGACTGACTCTTCGTTTCCATGATAAATCCGGGTGTTGACCGCATTGGCCACGGGTTTGGTATCACAAACCACACACACACACACACACAACGTTTCTGCATCCATCCATCCAACTGCCTGTTCCTCCCGCTTCCTTTGTCCCCTTTGCCGTGTCTTCCCCGCCGCCTCATTGGCGGCTTCGGCTCTGATCCCCTGGCCGCCTCATCTTTGCGCCAATCTCTCGCTCTCCCCCTCCCCCCTCTTGTTCCCTTCCAACTGCTTTGCCGTGAGATCAGATCCACCGCCAGGGATCAATGCCTGCTGCGTTGTGTAACCAGCACCAAACACGTGGGACGTCGCATGGATTGCTTTCAACATCGTCCTCGAGTATTCACAACGAGATCCTCTACCTTGCACTCCCTCCCTCCCTCTCGCGTGTGGAAGCCTACACCGTCCCCCTCATCATAGACCCCAGTGTGTCCTTGATGCATCAACAAACATGCTGCCCCTCTCGGTCCCCTTTGCTGCCCAACCCTCATCTGCAGGTCTGCCTTGATACCGGCTAGCCAGCATCATTCTTCTTCTTGGCTCGAGTTCTTTCTCTTTGCCTGCCCACTCTCTGTTTCCTTTGCAACGGGTCTCCCTGGGTATACTTGAAAACGCCTTCAAAATGCAACAACTTCCAGCAGACTTCACCGAGTCTTGGAGCCAATCACGGTGCTCATCTCGAGCTTCTCTTTCATCATCAAGAAACACAACCACATACAGAGCTACCCAACACAGAGGGGTCAGCTAAAATCAAATTCAACCAGTCATTCGGCCGCTTGTTTGGCCCTGCAACCGCAAGCCTGTGGCCATTTCAACGTCCTCAACGCAACCCAACGCCGCCGGCTGGAAATGCCCGAAACAGCCTCCTTAACAAGATCCCATCCATACCTTGCTGGCCTCCTCGCTCCTGCAACAAAACAAAACCGGTATATGTGGTGCATCAAACCGATAGGACTATTGTACATGCTATGGTGTCCTAATAGACACGAAATCCCATCACACCCAAAATCAAAAAAAAAAAAAAATCAAACATCACATCCGGGGTTCCCCTTCATCATGTATAAATGGTAACTTTCCCTTCATCATCAGTATGGCTCTGTCTCCTTGCGCCTCGTCACTGGGACTTTTCGCGACACTACCTCGGCCGTCCTGAAGCATCAGGCTTGTCGATCAGGCCTCCAATATCAACTCGACTCGGCCGTTCCTCCCGAGGCCATGATTGCTCCCCCGATGGGCGTGCCACAGGCTGATCTGGCTGGGCTCGGATTGGCGGAAGCTGAAACGACGCTTGAGGCCGTGGTCCGCTCGGAGGAGGCAGTTCGCTTCGGGGAACATGATAGGACGATGGCCCTGCATATTCGGGACGGCTAGGTGATGCCGCATACGACGTCGCTCCAACGCCGACAGCAATGCGAGGAGACAGATTTGCTGGCAGCTGCGTTGAGGGCCCAGGGACCGGTCGAGATACCAAGGGCATGTCATTGAATCGGCTTCGTGTCGGGTCAAAGGGTGGCGGCGCTGGCACTGGCGCTGGCGGCGGTATTCGTTGACTATAGGCAGCCTGGGGAGTCGGCGGTTGAGAACCATAGGCATGCGCCACCTCCCGCGAGACTGGCGAAGGCGGTAAGGGATATCTCAAGCTGAGCACCATGACCACGAAATAGATGGATCCCTCTTTTGCGAGGCCGAGACGGATAGGAAATTGCCTGGGTTGGCCATCGACACCTCTGAATACCAGGTATTCTTGGCGGTCAAGCTGGAACCGCCCGATTTCCTCTGCCCCGAATCCAAGTCCCTGGATGATGTGGTCGAGCCGAGCGAGTATGGGAGGGAGGTAGTTCGGTTCCTTTCTCGTCTGCTCTTCGATGAGTTGACTTCGAATCGACAACACCTTGTCCCGATCTGATGGAGCAACAACATCGCTCAAGTTCTGTCCGTGAAGAACAGGGTGTCCCACAGCCTCAGTAAAAGCTGGTGATGTCTTCGCAAAGTCCATCTTCATATTTAGGAAGGCCACGGGCTCTCCACCTCTGACGGAAGTCGGCAAAGGTGCTGGGTAAGGGGTAGGGTCGGTGTTCGGTGTTCGTTCGAGGTACCTGGGAGCCATGTGTTCCCTGATTCAAGTGGTTAGCGAAATGGCAGAACCAGTCCGTAAAAGGGGGACCGGCGTACCCAGGACCTACTGGCACACCCGAAGGGTATATGCTTAGCGGTCGCCTCGCTGCAGCATCCTGAGGGTGCGGAAACCTGGACGGATCATAACGCGTATCTCGATCGTCCCTTAACCGTGGTCGGCCCCTTTTCTTATGTTGAACATCCACGCATGACTCTTCCTTTCCATTCGTCACGCATCTCGAGCATGGCCGTTGTGCTATTCTCGACATTAGCCCCTGAATCAACATCTTGTATCATTCAAAGCTCCAAGTGGTCCTCTAAGACAAGCGAGTGCCATGCCTCCCATCTTTGAACCCCAGTCTCGTCTTCGCCAACGCAAAGACAGCTTCTCTTGGGGGGGAGTTGTTTATCGGAAACTGCCATGTCAACCTGAATAATTCGCAAGGATATGGCACAATTGTATGTTCATGTTATCCAAAAGCATGGTAGACACATTCGATACCGACAAACTCCGAGAAAGTTTCAGTACACGGCATTCGGAAGGGGATACCACAGTCGCGCAAGTGCTCTTAGGGCCTGACAAGAAGGAAGAATACTTGGATACATACCGTCGCAGCTATCTGCAAGTCAGCAGGTGAGGCTCAGGGGTAGAAGGGTTATATTGGCAAGAGTTGCCACTTACCGAAGATGAGCTCGTTTGCAAGGAACGCACGCAGAAGCCACATGGCCTTTGGTTTTCCTTTGCGATTTGGGCGATGTCATTGCCTGGTTCTCGGCGCCTGTTGGCCGGGCAGATGGAGGATAAGGTGCCGGCGCTCCAGGCCCACTAGGTGGGATATAGCTTGGCGGTTGGGACATGGACGGAGGGCCTGGCTGAGCATATGATGCAGGTCGCGGTGCCGTTTCCTCCTGCCTGCGATATGAGTATGCGGAAGCGTCGGGAGCTTCTTGCTGGAACAACCTAGGAAGCGTGGGCTGCATATTGATTGGTCCTGGGCGATCAATTGGAGGCTGCTGAGGCAGATTACCTCGATAGGCATCCTGACGATTGGGATTTGGATAGCCAGCAGGTACTTGGCCACGATCACCAGCTTCTTGGGGCGGCTTCGGGGGGAGGGGCGGAGATCCTGACATGGGCGGAGAGGGATATGCCCGAGACCGAGCAATGGCGTCCTGCTCTGCTCTCTCGGGTGCCCAGGTCAGATCTAAAGCTATTTGCGCCAGGTCCGTGATACCTCGGCGTTGGCCGAGAGGAATAGGAGTTGTATCGGAGAGGGGGCTATTGGTGACCATGAGGGGATAGGTGCTGCAGGATGATCAGTCGGCTGGACAGAAAGGTCCCAATCCAAACCAACAACAACAGCCAGGACCTTTGGTCAAGGTTGACCTTTCAAGCTGTGGACTCTAAATGTATGGTAGAGGTTGGTATCCAGCTGCTGACATGCACCCGTCAAGCGCCCGCGACAGCCCTGGGTCCGCAGGCTTCCCCGGCGATGGGCTCGTCTGTCGAAAGAACGAGAGTTTGAAATAACAGGCAGCTCTAGCCAGTCGGAAGAGCTAATCAGTTGGTCGAGTCCACGGCTGCAAGGTTGTCGAGACTGATCAGGAAAGAAGGCTGCCCCGCTTCGAGGATCTGCAGAGCTGAGGTGGCAGGAGAGAAAGACAGGTCCAGGAGAGGCAGAGTATTAAGCTGATGTTGGGAGTGTTTCGCTGCGGCAGCGAGGCAACAGGCCAAGGGTCAGAGGAGGCGACAAGCGAGGGTGAGGACGAGGAGCCGTGAGACGAGATGCTGCACCCGTGATACTAACAAGATGGATCTTGGGGAGGGTTGGTGATACGACATGAGGCCGTGCAGTTTGGATGTCGAGACGGAGTCGGGCAGCTGCAGATGTTCCCAGGACCGGAACCTGAGAGGCGGAACCGGACGAAGGAGGACGGGGAGAGTTAAGTCTTTCGGGCCCCTTCCTGGCCGGCAGGCCGTGAGTACAACAAGTCGGACTGCGGACGGAGGCTGGACGGTGGCCCGCAGTCGGTTTGTGTGTGACTGCTGGGGCTGCCGGGGGTGGGCGGCGCGATTGAGATGCAGCTGGGATGGGTTCAGGGTTGGTGACAGGGCCTCGGAGAGGACCCTGGCTCAGATTTTAGAGTGGCTGCTAGTCAAGGGTTCCGGCAGAGGTCCATGACGAGAATTCTCCGCCTGTCTTGGGCCCCAGAGATGCGTCAGAGATTTGCTTGCCTGTGTTGTGTTGGGCTAGCCTTTTTTTCTGTCTGGGCGCGCAAGGAGCAATAAGACACGATACGCGGTTGTGATTGGGGCGTGCCTGAAGGCGAAGGAGTGTCACCAGAGGATGAGGGCTATGATGAGAAGGGAGTCTTCAGTCTTTCTTGTCCATTGCCTGTCTGAGCTTGACCAGAACGGACCTGTCTTATCGGCCGAGGGTGTATGCTCCTCGAGTCTAGCTTCCTTGCTTGCCTACCAACCAGCTGTAAGGGGGGGGCGTGAGAGCTAATAAAGGAAGACGAACAAGGGCTGTCAAGCTGGAGAGCTGTATGGAGTGATGGGAGCCGTCGACAGAGACGGGCGAGCGCCGACTGGCTGGGTAGAAATCGGCAGGCCCGAATGGATGGGATTGACAGAAAATGATGAGGAGGAGGACAACCCAACGACCGGGAATTTGAGCAGGAAAATGGAGAAGCCGCCAACCAGCGGTTTTAACTAGACCAAGGCGAGAAAGAGTCAAGGGAAAAGATGAGGACGAGGATGCAGATGCAAGCGCGGACGCAGATGCAGCCAGATGCAGCAGACGCAGCTCGAGTCCGACCGGTATCAACTAACTTAACAGGCCAAGGTGAGCTAAGGCTAGGTACCTGGGCACTAAGACCAGCAGCAGCGGTATGGCGGTGCCTGTGGAGAGGGTTGAGGTGGAGGAGGTTGTGGAGGTTGTCCGCACTCTGCCCGGCCGAGGGAAGAAGGGGGGTGGAGGGGTGAGGTCAGAAATGGGCGAGGGGCCCAGCAAACCCAAGAGCGCAGCTAGTGTCAAATTGCTCGGTAACCCTGCAGCATCGCAGAATAGCAGGCCGATGAAGAAGGGCACATGATGTATGTTCATGGGTAGGGATTAGGGCAGTGAAGGAGGAGCCGAGAGGCATGAAGCGGGGGATCAGTGTTGGTTATCAGAGGCGTGGCGGGGGTGAACAGCAAGACGGGACGACGACAGCATTGACACGAACGAAGCCATCAGTGTTAGTCAGTATTCATCGAGCTCGGTTACCAAGAAGCGAGGACGAGACTGAAGTCTCATATCAAGACAGAAGCAACAACGCCCAGCCAAAAGCTATGGCACAGCTCTATGAGGCCACTTGTGGATGCGGCAGAGACAGCTGGATAAATAAGAGGGCGAGAGCCCAGATGAAGTTGAGCAGAGAGAAGCATTGGCCAATTGCTGAGCCTAGATGAAGCGAAAGTGGGCTGAGTTGCAGTTGCAATTCATCAAGACCAGCGCGGCGCGTGGTGGCATGGAGCTTTGGGCCCCAGGAGAATCAAAGCGCCAGCGGAACGTTAGTGCTTCTCTATTCCAGATCTGAGGAGCCCGTGAGTGCCAATCCGAAGCTGATGCTGCACATCATGTATCTAGCGGCGCAGATACAGTGTTAGTTGTCGAGCAGCAGCACCACTGGGGAGCTGTCCGTTGGTTCAATGGCACGCGAACAAGGACCACGAAATCAAGGTTGGGCCTCATGCTCTGGTCTGTCCCTGCCCGTCTAGTCCAGTCCGCCCTTCATGGCTAATTGCGGAACCAGGTACCGAAGGCCTGTAAAGCTTGAGATTTGCAAGTTGGCAGGAAGGGTGTGCGGGTTGCGTCTCCTTCGGGCGTGGGTGTTGAGGTTGGCGTTGGCCACAGCGTTGGTGCTGGTGTTGGTCCTTGGCTGGCGTTGGCGTCAGTGAGCGGGCTCTCGGGGTCAGGGTGGAGTCTGGGTCCCCAGCTACCTGCCTGAGCTGAGGAAAGCCAATGGGTATGGGTAGAGATATTCATCGTTCGGCCGCCGCTCCGACTCGACGAAGTCCCTCTGGATGCCTTGGCAGGAAGGGGTCCAGTCACCATATGAGACCGCAATGCTGCGTACGCCGTGAACCTGTCGGTACGAAGGGGGCCAGGAAGGATGCCCTGATGGCCGGATGCCCGGGGTATGAGAGACAGGGGCCGGGGCTAAGGCCTGGGAATGGGACTGGGACTGGGATTGTTGGAAATGGGGGGGGCGGATGATGCAAGAGATGATGATGGAGAATGATGGGATGAAAAAGAAGAAAAAAGCCGGGGGTCGCCTTTTCCTGGGCTCTCTTTCTTGCTCTCCATCACCCTTCCCTTGTCTGGCACCCACAACCAATAGCCGGTAACCCAAGCTCTGGTTAGGCTTGTTGTGGGCATGTTGTAGATGCTTTAGTGCAGGCGGTTGCACCGCAATTGGAGGGCTCTTGTGCTCGTTGCGGGTTGGGATGGTTGGCGATCCTAGTGGTGGTCTGCTGTTCCGGCCGGCAACATCCAACGTCGCCCGCGCTTCTCAACTACGCGCTTCCTGCTTTAAGCCCCGGGAGCCTGGGATGACACGGCCAGCCTTGGTTGGGTGTGGTAAATTTAGCCAGAGGGTACCGGCGGCGGCGGCGAAGCGCAGCAGGGTTAAAGGTAGCCCTCAACATGGGATTGGGGCTCGAGGAGATGGGAAAGTGCGAATAGTAGGTTGGATTCGTGGTTGTCTTGGGTGGTGGTGGTGGGGATGAGGGATGGCGGCGCATGCCTCTGCCTGAGTTAAACGGACGCTTGGTCGAGGTCGTGTCGTGTTGTTGCGATGACATTTGATTAATCCATGGATGTTGCTCCAGGTCAGGTCGGTACAGTCCTGGAGACGCAGATACCTAGGTAGGCTCGAGGGGCCGCCTCTTCATCTCCATCGATAGGTAGCTGCTTCCCGTCCGCAGTTCCATATTTAGATAGAAGGTAGCAGGGAAGTAGTTATCCATAGCACCTGCCTCCACTTCCACTCCCACTGCCAGCTGCCATGGCAAGGTCCAGGAAGGTTCCTCTAACGAGAGCAGAGGTTGGGGTTATTAGTTACCTGCCAATGGCCGCTCTTTGTTCGGTGCACGGTTCCGCAAGCCCATTCACCCACAAGCGGAAGCTCACTCTCTCACTCTGTCTCTTCCACTCTCCAACATCAACCGCTGGGAACCAACCTCACCTT
Organism: Fusarium neocosmosporiellum; assembly: GCA_006518225.1. NCBI lineage: Eukaryota > Fungi > Ascomycota > Sordariomycetes > Hypocreales > Nectriaceae > Fusarium > Fusarium neocosmosporiellum. The sequence goes on along the minus strand of SSHR01000525.1, from coordinate 10,443 downwards.
GATGCAGAGGTGGTAGCACACTCAGGAAGCTAAATGTACGATGCCGCAAGATCTGGTGCCACGGTGCAAGGTTCAGCCCCAGCACCAGTCAGTCCTTCGGTTGCACCACATGCCACTCTCATCCCCGCGTCCATTGATGATACTCGGTCCTCAATCAGATGGCTCCCTCCCGTCCTGCTCTTGAGTCACAACGACGACACGACCACGACATGTTGAGCAACACAAGACACCGCATCAGCTCCCGCCTTGGAGGAGCACCTTTCCCTTGCAGACTGGGAGGCTGCTTCAGGAGCACAGCCTAACCAACCCCGGAGGTGCTTGGCTGACACTGCGCCAGCGCCTAGCAAGTCCCAGGACCCAGGAAATCCACCTCGATCAACGGCCATCCCAAGATGGCGAGTTAGCGAGTCGTCATCTCTGCCGGCCCGGCGCGCATCGGCAGCCTTGGTATCTGGGGGGAGGGGCTGAAGCACCGTGCCGTTGAGACAAGGAGCAGAGCTAGTGTCTACAGGGCCAGCCCCCCTTCGTTCCAGTGCCCTATCAGCCTCACCTGAGATGGATGCTACACTCCTCAGGAGTCTGTCTACCGACACACATCTGGGAGACACCATTCAAGCGTACACCTTTGAAGGGCAAGAAGAGGTGTGGATTCCAACACCAAGGGAGCCTCTCCAGCGAGCTATGGGGACCTGGAGGCTGGGCTGTCCAGCAGCCTCTCTACCACCCACCTCTCAGACGCGCAGAATCCAGTAGGTAGTGGGCCATTCCCCGTTGTGCGGCTGTCACTACCAGGTGCTGAGTTGCCTGGCGTTCGCTTAGACTGGACCGGACGCTCTCTTTGGCGGGCCTGTCGCCTGCTTTGACACGAGACGGAGAAAAAGGCACAGTCCAGACGAAAATGTTCCCTGACGCACTCTTTCTGGGCTTCATGGTGCGCTGCTTGTGGATGGTCTCGAAGGATCCCGAGTCTTGTGCTTCCTAATTAGGGACCGTCCCCATGACGTTGCCGCACCCTCTAACAACGGTCGGTTACCAACTAGTGCAATCCCAAAATCATACCGGCCGCTACGACATACTTTGCATGCATGTACGTACTCATTGGAGACGGAGGAATAGATCTGGGCCCTGCCGTAGAGGTGCGGGCCAAGAGGAGACCACCTCGCCTGGCTGAATGCAACAGTACCATCGCGGGACGAGCCAACGTATGAGAGCAGAAAATTTCCGTTACTCGCGAGTGTCGGATCTCACACATCAACCTCAGGCTTGGGACGGTGTCAGGCCAGCCCGATGCCCTTGTCGACCGGATAGATGATGACAGGAGTTGTACCTATCTCTTGCGGGCGCCACACTAATAGCATATCACATCTGTATCGATGTCTGCAGCCCTAGAGAAAATCTCCGTGGCCCGGGGTGCGGCTTCTTCACAGTCCACTGACTGCTGCTCCCCGGCCCTCCTGCTCCGAGCGGCCGCTCCCAACTGCATCCCAGGGCGACCCCGTCCGTAGCCTTGCAAGTCCGGCCATGATGAAACGACCAGTTGCGCATCATCAAGCCTGCAGATAAATTCTCGCCCAGTCGAGCAGGCCACCCATACCCAGCACCATCGTTGATGATCGCCATTCTCCTGGGGTGGTGACATGCCAACCTCCCTTTCTAATCTCAGGGCTCGGGATAAGCTCCGGCCTCTGCAGTTGCGATTCCCTTTGGCCCATGGTGGGTGGGTTTGATATCCTAACGGCATCGCTCCAAGGGGAAAGAGATTGGCTCGCCTCTCTGTTTGGATTCGATTCCTGCCCTGGCCTGCCCTCCGAGTCGCCTGAGTCGGGAACTTGATCCCTGCCCTGCTTGACGGAGCCCCGGTGCCACATCGTCACAATGATTACCTCGAGAGATTCCAGCTTCAGGTAGGGAGGTGCCGACCGACAGGTCACTTCATGTTGGAATTACGTCTGCCGAGGCGTAGCCGCGACCGTTGGGCCGGCCCAGCTCTAGGCCAATGGCTAAATGTCCCGACCCAAGGCGCGGCTCGCCCGCCGTCCCGTGCTTGCACGTCCTAGCTCCCCAAACCATGGGAACCTTGGCTCCCAGTGCGAGAGATGCCACGGCCCAACCAAGGAAGGCTTCATTGTGCAGGACAGGGCACTGACAAGGCAAAATAGACGGACTGGCAATGGATGTTGATCTTGTCCTTCTGCCCCTGCCTGCTGCTCCATCGCATTCGCAGACTATTCTGCACGCGACCTGCCTGTGGCGTAGGTTATAGTCTGTTCAGCTCGGAGATGATGTATTCAAAGCTGTCTAGTTCGGACTCGTGTGTCAATGACGGGGCAGCGCACGGTGCCTCTGGTCTGGTTGACGTTGCTGCAGGCCATACACGATGCCGCCTCGGAGAAAAGAGGCTGAGAAAGGATGCAGCCTTTAGCGACGGCGGTGTGGCAAAGGATGAGACATGCCGCTCAGAAGAAAGCTGGAATGGGCTCTCTGGCGACTCCGGCCAGGTCCAGACAGACGAACTGGCGTGATCTTGAATCGACAATCGCTTGGCTGGCCGCGGTGACTTGTCCAGACCCTTCCCCTTCCCACGCCCCATCACACCTGTCTAGAATTGGATTAATTACCGGCAAACTATCGTGTCTGCACATGGCATTACGGGTCTTGGCTTTTCTGGCTGAAGTAACCTTGACCAGCACGGACGACGGCTCAGAGCGATGCTTGACTCAACTGGCATCCATTCGCCGGCATGAATCCTGCTTCATCCTGGATCTTGACTGAGCTGGTCCAAGCAGAGAAAAAAATGGCGGCAGGCCAAGACGACTCACTCACCCTGGCAGCAAGCCACGAACCCAAGACTCAGGGCCTGAGCTTCAGAGTGTGGGTGCGCCTCAACGCCGTTTTCTTGCTTCTTGGAACCAATGAACCAACGAACCACGACCGCAGTTCCAAAGCCGTTAAGCCAGAGATGGAACTAGCAGACAGGGACGGCTTTCAAGCCACGGCCATGCACGCAGATCAAGCTGCCGAGTTTCCCAAAGCAAGACCACGACCCAGAGGCCCATCCCACCTGTCAGACTTCACCTGAGACATTCAGCATGTGGCCGGAGATGATGTCCTTGACAGCAGCCAAGAGACCTGCCGTTTTGGAGTTCTTGTCGTTCCGGACGTTCCTTTTTCAGTCGCGCTGACATCGTGGCTGTCGCCAGCTCACCGAGCAAACCCCTATCCAGCTGTCCTTAAGCCAGATCCCCAAGCCAGTCCCTACTTGCAAGTTGCATCCATTCCGTGCTGACGGTGACTATGCAATTGCTGTCAACATCCCACACCTTGACATTGCCTCGTGGTCTGATGCGGCTTAGTGCCGTGCCTTGGCACCCTCGACTCCGGTGTGTCGGTGCTGGGAGAGGGCACTGTGATAGACAGGAGGCTACCAGGAGGCTGTGCAGGGCGAGTCAGGTACCTACTGCAGTGTGCAAATGGACGCAGACCGTGAAGTCATGGCTGCCGGTTTTAGACTCATATATACGTCCATCTACGAGCTAGGAAGAGTTGCACGAGGTCAACGAGCGGATCTGGTTTCCAATTGGCTCATCCTCATTATTGGAACCACCGGATTATGATATCGCGCCCACGACACAGCATTGACCTGCCAACCAGCTCGAGGACTCGGGTTTGTTCCTGGGACAAATCTTGAGAAGGATATTCGTATAAGAAAAAGCGGTCCAGCCGCACAAATGGCCACACCAGCAGGATGGTTGACTGTGGATATCGGCGCCAGCCTTTACTGGGCTAGTCGAGTGGCTGTCGATGGATGTTTTGTGCACCTACTGTACTGTGCCTGGAGAGTATGTGACGCCGTCATGTCTTCAGAGCGGTGCCGTTCTCCTCCCTTTACTTTTGCGCCGCGTTAATTTCAATCCGAGAGACTGCGTGCGATGCGACTCGATGACTCGTCCTGGGGCGTCGTCGTTGGATCGGTGCCGAAATGGTCAGTTTTTGCCTCCAGACCGGCGCCCTCGGTGTGTCTGGGTTTCCTTGCAGCTGGGGCCGTCTATTGTACAGTACCGAGGCGAGGGTTCAGCAGAGCTGACTAGCGATGCTTTCCGTCAAATGTCTTAGACAAGGGAACTTATTTGGCGACTGGTTCACAGAGTTGAGAACTCTGGGGTTTCATGACGCGGGTGTTGTCGGACATGTGGGCGGATGTGGCGCACTCTGTGTGCTGTGAGACACTGGCGAGAGAGATGTTCCTATCGTGGCAAAGTAGAGGAGTCTGGAGCCTTGAAGACGCGGCTGACAACCTCCATTTTGACGATGTCGAGCCGTGTCTGAGAGCAGCGAGTTGTCGTCACATCGAACGAGTGAGGCGACTGAGTAACTAGGGGTTCTACTAGCCGATTGACGACGGCATGCACTCGATCAAATCCCATGCCAAGAAGCAGAAAAATCGCCGTGGAGCCTCGGGATGGGTCCATTGTTGAAGCTGTCCCCGTCACAATGACTTTGATAAGGGGGGTTGTAGATAGCGATGCTACCCTGCACCGCATCAGCGGAAGACAAATTCTCCTCGGCGTACAACGACTCGGGCATCAAAAGAGGCGTCGGATGCGAGATGCGCAATCGTCTGTTGCACGACATCCTATGGATATAGTACATGGGGCATAGAGAGGCTGTACAATGGATGTGCTCAGAGCTTGAGGTTCCAAGACAATCATGGGCCTGTTACCATACCTCTCCGGCAGCGCAGACCAAGCCAAGCCCGTCCCTTGTCCACCAGGCCACCCAGGTCCAGCGGGACTGACCAGCAGGTTGTTGGCCCTGCATGAACAGGCCGCGCGAGCGGTAAGCAATATTTTATTTTATTTTTATCTCCATACCTATCCCCTGTGCTAATGTCCCTCCGTTGCGGCTGACACGCAGATGGCTGGGGCACATGAGCAGCGGCACTGGGCCAGAGACGAGGCCTGGAGGGGGGGATGATATGATGATGGGCAGGCTGAACTTCTATTCTCTTCATAGTGTGTAAACGGGTAACTAGATCCGAACCGATAGGAGAGGGACTAGGCACATAGTTGAACGTGAGGTGGCCAGCAACACTAGGCCTATATCGCAGCGTAGGTATGTGAGCAAGCATATCCCAGTCTCTATCTAGGCCATTTCCCCATCAACTGGGCGGATGACCCGGGAAAGGCTTCTTGCCTGTCTCGCCTGCTTAGTTTGTGGGTTTTGTTTTTAAGTTTTTTTTCCCAGTGTTGGGTCGCTCCTCTCTTCAGCGACCAGGCCTATTAGGTCAGTTGCCGAAACAAAGGGTGCCAATGCCAAATATACGAGGAAGGAGCGGGCCCCTACTCCCATGTAGGCAATCCGCCAACACGGCGTTGCCGTTTCCTTCTCACATCCCATCGTCTCCTTTCTTCTTCCTTCAACATCTGGCACCAACAACAGCAGCAGCATCATCTCGCGATACCGAGGCCTCCACCCACCACTGCCACCACGTCTTGGCCCGACGAGGTAGGCTGGTTCCCAAAAAGTGGTCTTAAGCAGCGACCAATAGCGTCTCAAGTCGGATCGGCAGTACAGCAACAGGGTCACCGACCTTGCAGACAATCCACTTCAGCAAGCGGGGAAAAGAAACGGTGACGCAAAAGCACCAACAGGGAGCCCAGGCTCCTCCGATTCCACAGCGATACGCGTTCTGCATATCTCTCGAGCAGCCAGTTTCATCATGTTCAATATCGCTCCTTCATAGTAGCTGTCGGCCAGCCAGCCTAGCGTCTTCTCGCGATGCTTGGACCGCAGATCACTCTCTCTGATGCGGCATCTTCCGCTCTATCCTGGAGTCGTTATTCCAAGCTGCCCTCCACCGGAGATATTTCGCACCCAGCCAGGCGTCTTACCTTACTTGCGGACAGTCAGTGCCGCCACGAAATAGCTCGACGCCGTTGCTAGGATTTGTCCGGGGGAGGGTGGACAGGTGCCCGGCCGGAAACTAGACCCCCGAACTACTTCGGCCTGGTGCTGAGTCTAAAGACCTGGGATCCGGACAACCATGGCACAGTCCTCTTGCTGGCACCTCCGTCCTGAGAGCACTATCCAAGACATGACAGGGTCACCCCCTGCTCCGATGCACCGCTTGGGAAGCTCAAGGACACTTTCGGTAGGGGGAAGGACACATGGCAGTGGAACCTCGCCTGTCTCTCCACATGCAGCCCAGCATCGTCGTCAGCGGGCCTTGATTGCCAACCAGGTCTTTCATGAGCAGCTCCAGCTCCAGCGAAGAGTGCACCTGGGCTCCCACTGCTAGCTTCCCTCTTGGGCTGGCCGCAGCGTGCCAAACCACCGAGTTGCTACTTACGGGTCCGAAGCCAGGGTCTGATAGCCTGCAAAGGTTATCCCCAGCGGGATTGAGTTTTCAATTGTGGCGCAAGAAGAAACTTTTCATGCAAACAAGCGTTGCTCCCGTCTCCCTCTCAGAGCTGCGGCGGCAGTCTGACATCGGGCTTGCCTATCGTACGAGCTTGAGGGTCTCGACTAGAGTCTGTTTCGGTCGAGGATCCAGCACGGCTCAGGTGAAGTGCAGCTCTTCAACATCACTCGCCTCACCGGTTTCCCATGGCTTGACAAGCTAGCCGCGGCTTGCTAACAGCAACCGCGATTTCAGAATGCCATGGGTCATGGATCAGCCCAGTAACCAGACCATGTCTCCCTCGCCCGGTACGTATCGCTCGCACTCCAGATTCGATCATACGCCCGGCAGCTCCCAGCAGCTTGGAGGCGGGCGGGACCCTCCCCCTGGTGCGGCCTTTTGACCTTTTGGGTAGAGCCGAGTAAACGGCGAGCGTTGATTCCCTGCAGGCCAGCTACTACTGTACGATCATCTAGGGTGGCATTTCATCTCATCAAACCCCACTAGCTAGGATCTTGGGCTTGGACATTTGGAATTGACGTGAGACGACGAGTGCTACAGGGCCAGCTCTGGATGCCCGACGTACATGTGCCCTGGCCTGCCCCCATACACGCCTTCCTGCTCGGACAGAGGCCCAGGGACTCTCTTGACAACACCCAGCCAGTTGTCAGCCTTGACCACGGCGGCTGGTGCCGTGGTCGCGGTTCCGATAGGGGCAGCGCTATTGGCAGGCTAGGTAAATTTCCGTGACAAGGGTGGTCCTTGGAGAACATGATATGATATGACGATGTTGTCCACCATCACAGCGATGGGCTCTGGGGATCAACTTCTGACCAAGCCAGATTGGTTCCACCTCTGCAGACTCCGTTGGCAGCCAACCCAATACGTCACCTTGCACAGACTTGGCTCTGTCGCTCCAACCAGACGCGGGCTGATGCTATTGCTGGAGGTATTCGTGCTGCGGCCTCGATAGCTTGTCGTTGAAGGAATGGAGGATAATGGGGACATCTCATGGCGCGGATCAGCTCTGCCCAATGGAGCGGCTGCAGCACTTCAACAATAAGACATCACAGGATTCAGAACACTCCGCTCCCCTTGGGATCGACAGAATCTCCGGCTTGTCTCGGGCCTCTTTATGGCCTTGTCTTGCTGCACGAGACCACATTCAACTCTGCCGCCAGCATGGAGGCTTCAAGCCCCCCAACGGAGCGTTGACCAGACGGAGATTTTCTAGCTGTTGTACGTTGGATCGAGGGGAATTTGCTGTCAATTGCAAAGGCTCTGCAATTTCTCGGGGCCCATGGCTCGCGGAATGCATGCCTGGTTGGTTTCGAGCGATGCACACGGGCACTGTGTCGCCGGCCCTGAACAAACCAAGACTTGCAACTGCTCACAGATGAACTTCCAACGGGGCGAGTTGTCTGGCAGTGCTATCAGGCAACGCATGTTCAACGGCAGATGGGGGATTCCCGAGACATGTACAACACGGGGCCATTCAGAGTCACCATGGGCCCAGAGGCCTGGGACGCGGCCGTGTTCTTGTAGGTTGTGCTAGGCCGGTCCCCGCGGGTTACTGCATACTCGGCCTCTCATCTGGTCATATCGGCACGGACGATCATCCGTGCACATGACGACCCAGCCATGGATGGAGATGTGACAGATGATAGTCGAGAGCGATAATAAGGGGTAATAATGGGGAGGTAAGGTTGATCGACGTGCCCTAGGTTAGGCACCGCAGTCCGGCCTTGGAGGCAGACCGAGGCTGATACACGATGCGTACTGACCAGGCCTCCGGAGTAACTAGTTGCAGACGGTCATTTGTCACGGCCACCAAGGTGGAGCAGGCCTTGTACCAAGCGGGCTGTATCAGACTCTGATAGGACCCTGCAAGTCTCATTGCGCGCAGGATTAGTCTGTGTTTCAAAGGCGCAAAATGACAGGTGTGTGCGGATTTGATTCAGCGGCGCTCGTGAAGATGACCACGAGGTTATGTATGGTTTCCGCTGACCTGCCCGGGTCCCAGTCGTGCACCGATGGGGCAGAGTGGCTTTATGTCTCAGGGAGAAGGCTACTGGGCGAATGCCTGGTTGTGCTATGCACGACGAATCCTGATCTACAGGAGCAGCCGACCCTGAAGTTGATTCACACCTTTGTTTGGGCCGCGGCGGCAATTGGAGGCTCTCAGCCTGGACGGTCACATCACAGTTGCTGACAGCAGACTATGTTCGAGAACTGGAAAGCAGAGCCTGTGTTCAACAGGCTCGCACAACTCAACCGTTTCACGGTTTTATGCCAGGCCTCGCGTTTCCTCTATGAGATATCTCAAACATGCCTGCACACCGGAGTGCGCCTCACCATGAACTAGCAACTGGCACCATCAACAGCTGCGTGCCGCCGGACGCGGAAGGGACAAGGGTTAAATAGCACATATTTTTTTTTTCCTGCACACCGACTTGTCGTCAAATTCCAGTCATCAATCCAACAGACATGATCTGATCTTGCAGAAGCAACTTCAAGGCTTGGGACAGAGACGGTCTTGACTAGTGAATCATCGACGGCGCAATGCGACTGATTACCTAGTTTCGTTTCCTGGTTCGGATCCCCTCTATGGATTTGCTTCTGCTACCAGAGAAGAGAGAAAAAAACAAGTAAAACTCTCCGCGAGGCTTTTGCGGTCCCCATCCACCTCTGCCGTTCCTTGATGTTACGGCCCGGCATTGCGGATTGAAGGCTGAAATTGGCAGGCGAATATTCGGGGGGAGCTCGACTGGTGTGATAGGTCTGGGAACGAAGGGATATGCACCGCCTTGCGATTGAACCCTTCCTCTCTACCCCTTTCCTCACCAACACCGACAACTTGCATTCACGACCCGCTTCTCGGCCGATGGGGGTAGTTGTAGGGCTTACGATGCGCTAAATTCGGTTCGGCTGTGATTACGGAGTACGCCTTTTGGAGATCAGATGTGTGCGTACGTATGTACACTGTTGGTTGGGGAATGGGTCTCCCTTGGGTGGTTTTGTGTCGTGCGAGAACGCGGCATGAATCTAGGTTTCTTTCGAGGTCTCTCCCTAGGGGCACCGAGGGCATGGATACCAAGCCCCCAACGCCACCGCGGTGATGCTGAGTGGTCCAGTGACCAGACGGCTCAAACCTTGATCTCTGCGCGAATGAGATCGGTTATAATCTCCAAGTACAAGCGAACCAGATCAGGACAAGCTGACGATCGAGTTTGGTATTCGAGACAACTAGATCTAGACATGGCTAACATTCAGGCTGGAAATCATGCCATACAAGGAAAAAAGAGCCAAGACAACGCCAAAAAAAGTGAGCAACTCCCTTGGCTAACCCTTTAACATTGGTTAACCCTTCAACACCGTGTCTCGCTAGCTCGCATCGAGATTTCTCCCCCGCAGCATGAGCTCCGGCGCGTTACACACGTCCTTGCCTGGCACGTCGAGGCCTCTCGACCCTGCCGACTGAGGCTGTCGTGACGAGTCGCATGTGCAACTAGACACCGTTTGATGGACGATTCCCTCCCGAAAAATGACAGATGAAACGACACGGCCACACCCATCAAACCAAGCTCCATGCCCTGTCCTCGCGGCCATGAACCGACCAGGCTCTGCAGGGTAACACGGGGACTCGTCCATGTTCGCTTGATCCGCTGCAGCGTCACCCTGGCGGTACCTGTCTGGCACAGAATTCACCGCACAAAATAGGCGAGGACGGTGGCGCGCTGACGGTGCCAGAAATGGCACGCATTTCTTGTCTGGGAACGCCACAACCACAGCCTTTTCTGTCTTTGATGCTGCATGTCTCAAAAGGGGACCAAGCATGTGCGCACGCAGGGAGTGAGCCGTAGTTGGCACCGGCGGGGAGGACAACGTGGGATCACGGGAAAGGGGGGGCTGTGAGACGGGCGGCCGTTTGGTGGATCGGCTAGATGCGTCGCAAAGAGGGCTGAATTGGGCCATGCTGGGGGATCTCGGTGAGGCCCAGGTCGACGAGCGTGGGCGGGGAGGGTGATGGGCGGCTGGGGGGA
>SSHR01000524.1:0-13755 GCA_006518225.1 Fusarium neocosmosporiellum | reverse complement strand
CTCGTCAACGCAGAGCTTGTGCAGCTACAGACCAAGCTACGGCATGTCGATATTCACAATCATTGGCTTCGGCAAGCTATCGCCGAAGGCACGATCGAAGTCACCTATACACCCTCTGCAGAGATCATGGCCGATGGATTGACGAAGAGCCTCTACAAAGATCAATTCAATGTCTTCAAAAAGCAGCTCAATCTGGTGGATAAGAGAGAGATACTAGAGGAGAACCGTCGCCGAGAGCTCGCCGACGATGAGGCACGCTTGGAGGCTACATTAAAGAACGAGGACCCTTGGGATCTATCAATTCATGTACCATAGCCAAATTGAAGGCGTCACAAGGTTAGGTCGGCCTCTCGGGCAGACCTAAGGGGGTGTGTCAAATGTGGCCGCCTTCCGGGTGGTCACATGACTTCCCTCTTCCGGCACTAGGCCCGATTAGGAAGCGCGGATCCCGCGCCTCCCCTTTTCAGGGGTCTCGCCGAGAATACGTCCACACAACAACAACGATACACATCATCACATTTGACAAGATAACTTAGCTATTTTCTACTATATTGGCCATAGCGACTAAGCCACTAACCTAGATGGTCTCCTATATTTGCTTCTTACCTCGACCGCAGTCCCAGGCCATCCAACCCAGGCAATCAACTTCTAGGAAGTTCGAACTCGAATCATCGACCCATGTCCTGCCGATGTCCTTATTCTTTTGGACTGCTGTTCTGCTGCTGGAGCTGGCATTGGACATCGCAAGGAACTGATTGCAGCATCGGCCATTGATGGGACTACCAGGACTGGCTCGGATAGCTTTACCAGCATCCTCGTCCAGCAACTCCAGCACGCCATTGACAGTCGACACATCCTGTCCTCCGCTCAACTTTACAATCGCATGGCCACCATGCACCTGGTCAGGCCTGGCGGAACTCCCTAGCTCAACAACATGCCCTACTTCCTCCAGAATTCGGGAGCGAATCGAGTGCCTATCATGCTGGCTCCCAACATGGCCCATGAGAGATGGACTCCAGGGCCAGTCTTTCCACTCTTTCAAACACCAGTCAACGTTGTCCTTTACGTCCATCTTCGAGATGCTAACGCTGCAACTTTTGACTAGATGAAGAACTGGCTTCTGGTCAACCGCCCCCACAACGTCCGCAGAATTGAGATCAAGTCTGTTATCCCATCATTGTCCATGATTTTCATCATCATTGTTACCTTGGACGTGTGGTACTCTCTCCGCAACCACCCAGCTATCTCATTCATTGGTTTTGAGACGAACAACAACCCAGCTACACAGAACAAACCAGTTCTACAGGCGACTCAGCCTAAGGGTTCTTTCGACACTGCCCCTAAGGGCTCATCGGCTGGCAACAAGAAGGAGAATCAGCCACTGAAGTAAGATGGGATGGGTTTCGGGGATCTGGACAGGACACGGGGTGTCTTCCCATCATTGCTTTCATGTACCTAATTCAAAAAGTTCATTTGCTTTCGAGATAGCTCGTCTTTTCAATGGGAGGCAGTTTACAGTTGTTACCTTGATGCAGACCATTCGAAACGCCCCATGGCATATACCGCATGTATGAGGTCTAAAAAATTCGAGCAATAATCCCCTCATTGAGTTGACCGTGATGGCTACTTCCTCCATGGCTCGTGTTGTGAGGTTGCGCGGTAAGTGGCGAGGTGCGCAATAATGGGTTGTGAAAGGCGTAGGTTGATAGAATGAACCAGGACAAGAAGGGGTTCCTAAATATCACTCCCAGGGCTTTAATTCGGCCGTAAACATTGTCACATATGTAACTCGAGATTGTTGACAAAGTATGGGTTAAACCCTTGGCTAAACACACTTGGTGACGCTTTCAAAAGAAGCCACCAGCCACACACAACACAGTGATAACTAAATAACATTGTGAGAATCATCTCATTTATTAAAATACTATACTGAGAGTACTTTCTTCCGCGGTAAGTCTTAGTGATGATTAAAGTATCCCTTAGATAACAGTGGTATAGCCGTACCTGACTATGTCTAGGCGTTTGATTGCAGTAGGATACTAGCTGTGCCTCCTTCGTGTCTCTGATGTTTCATGATGAGGTTTAGACCTGACGATAGAGGCCTAAAGCTTCCGAATCAATCGTAGAAACCCTGCTGAACTAGCGGTGAGGTTGTTAACTGGCAATCTCTTACGGAATCAACGATATGCGGAGGAGAGGAAACGCCAAGAATACACTCCACCACAACACACCACAAACGAAGAATATCCCCGTAAAGTTTAAACTTTGAAAAATGCCGCGTTGACCGGCAGGGGCCTGTGCAGGGGTCTTCAGCTTGAGGTCGGTATACTGTTTTCACAGCTTTGGATCTGATACACGGCGTCAAGGCCGATGTAGGCGTCGTTAATTAGATGTTACCTAAAACTTCCTGTGAAAGGTATAGATAAAGTGAGCGTGGATTGTCGACGGAACAGGCATACACCATCTACCATGGCCCAATTCAGATCTAGCTAGGGTATCGAGGACGGGTGCTCCGAAGATTCCGTAGTTTGGGCCGACGGGGAGATGATTAATATCAAAATTAGTAAGACATATACTCGGAATGATTATATTCCAACTGTTGTAAGGGACGGTAGTTGGTTCGTGTCAGGGCCCACCGCCAATCTCGGTCCTCCGGAGCGTTAAGTACCCCGAGTAAAGGCTGGAAGGTGGCTTGTGCCTTGGTTCATCAAGTATTTAATACGTGTGAAGACTTAGCTTTAGGTGAACTGATCCAAACAATCTCGTCTATAACACGTCAAGATGTGGTCGACCTTCCTGCCGGCTTTGTTGCTCTATGCCCCTTCGACAACGGCAGCAGTAATTGAGAAACCTTCATCCCATGTCCCGCAAGTTAGCACAAGAAACGGGACAATCCAGGGCCTCCACAGCTTTGAGTATCACCAAGACTTCTTTCTTGGCATTCCCTTTGCCCAACCACCAGTGGGCGACCTTCGGTTCGCTCGCCCAAAGCCATTCAACACCACATGGGAAACACCGCTTCGGGCAACAAGTTATGGCCCTTCCTGTCTTGGAAACTCACTCGGACTCATTGGCTTCAGCCAGCCGACCATCACCTACCCGCAAGACGAAGACTGTTTGACCCTCAACATTGTCCGCCCCTCTATTCCTCGCAGTCATCCAGACTCCCTGTACTCGTCTGGATCCATGGCGGAGGTTTTCAGGAAGGGAGCAGCAGAGATGCTCGTTACAACATGTCACATATCGTTGAGGCTTCGGTTGATATGGGCCAGCCAATCATTGGTGTCAGTATCAATTATCGATTAGGGCCTTTCGGCTTCATATCCGGCCAACCCTTCCGGGAGAGCGAGGCTACCAATTTGGGATTGCATGACCAGCGCATGGCTTTACGCTGGGTCCAAGAAAACATCCAGGCTTTTGGTGGAGATGCAGGCCGAGTCACCGTTCAAGGCGAGTCGGCAGGGGCTCTCTCTATTGGACTGCATCTCATTGCCAACAATGGCAGTGATGAAGGGTTATTCCACGGAGCCATCTCTCAAAGCGGCGGTCCTTTCTATCATTTACCGTTCGCTCCCGAAAAGACCCAGGACTCGATGCTGGCAAGCCTTGCGAATGCCACGGGATGTTTCCGCCACGAAGACCTTCTTTCGTGCTTGAGAACGGTACCAGCTATAGAGCTCCGAAACGCATCAGCTTCCATATCCTGGAACCCAATCATTGACGGGGATTTAGTCTCAGGGCTGCCTTCTCGCGCACTGAGCAATGGGGAGTTTATACGTGTGCCGATGCTGATCGGAGCTAACACAAACGAGGGCACTTCTTTCGTCCCAATATTCTCTACAATCCGTGCTCGAACCGCCAAAGACTTTTCTGATGCAATGCTTGCGTACCATGGAGGAGGGCTGTCTGCAGAAACTTTGTCTAGGTTCCAAGACTTCTACCTGAACGAAGACAAGGTGGTTCAACAACGTGACCTTGGGACTGTGCTTAGTTCTCCCGGAGAGCCATACGGACCGATTTATGGGCCAATGTCGCTGGTTGTTGGCGACCTCACCATGATTGCTGGGCGTCGCATTGCTGCCGAAGCGTGGGCCAAGTTCGGCGTCGACGCCTACAGCTATCGATTCGACACAGTTCCAGCTGGAGTCTCCCCCCAGATATTAGGTGCGGCACATTTTCAAGAGATCCCTTTCGTATTTCGAAACATAGAGGGAGAAGGACACGAGTACAGTCCTTTTTCCATCCCTGATCCCGACTTGAGGAGGCGATATATCGGTCTCAGTGACCTGATGGTCCGGATGTGGATTAGCTTTGCCAACTCGGGCTCTCCAAACAATCATGGAGGTTTGTTCCCAACTGTCCTTGCTGGTGTATGAGTATTCGGTACTAATAAATAGCAGTCATGAGCTTTTCATCTGTTTGGCCCAAGTACGATTCGACGGAGCCCCGTAACATTGTATTCAATGCCGAGAGGGGGTCATGGGTAGAAGCGGATACTTTTCGAGCTAAAGCCATTCGCCTCATTCACGACACCGCCAGTTCGATGAATAGATGATTGTTTCATTGGCCATATCTGCGGTACGGAGGGGCGCCTTACGAACAACCTTGAATTGTGACACGGAGATGCCTGGCCGGCTATAATCTCGACGTCATCCTTACTTAATATTCTTAGTAAAGGGGGATGTGGCATCTTAGGCCAAGTCCAATAGAGTAATGCCAGCAATATTCACGCATGACCACAGCTCGTTGCTGTCTAACTTTATGGTGTGACATATGGACCAGGGCTTCGTTAGGCAATACCGTGTTGGGTGATACCCACGATTAAAGACCCTCGATTCCGCAGTCGAGCTCACTTGAAGCTGTCAGGGGGGCTGGAGCTTGAG
The DNA here is from genome assembly GCA_006518225.1 of Fusarium neocosmosporiellum. Lineage (NCBI taxonomy): Eukaryota > Fungi > Ascomycota > Sordariomycetes > Hypocreales > Nectriaceae > Fusarium > Fusarium neocosmosporiellum. The sequence continues at coordinate 8,872 of SSHR01000524.1, read as the reverse complement.
GAGACGTGGTCGATGAAGGTTGAGCACTATGGAATTGCAGGAGCCGCACAACGGCCTCGTGCCCGTTCCCTGCGGCCCACCATCTCGGCATTCAGCCCTCCGAATCTTCGGCGTTGGTATATTAATGCCAATTTGGTCCGTCCTTTCTGGGGCGCCATATAACCACCCAGAAACAGGTGTGCGAGAGGCGGTATTGTCTTAGGTAGATGTGCTATGCCAGGCCACGCGCGTCTGAGGTTGCATAGTGGGCTTCACAATGTCTTATGATGTCGGAGTAGAAAGTTAGCAGCATAACCACCCGAATATGGCATGCTGCCTTATTGAAATCCTTGTTTAGACTCCATACATCGAACCGCGTGAGGCGGGCAACTGAAGGTACCTAAGGCGACGGACGGATGTGAGTGAAGAGGAGAGAGATCACAAGGCATAAATGACGGCTCTTGGCCACAGATTCAATGTTCCGCATCGAACAAGAAAAATATTATTGGAAGGATATTCCCGAGTCTGAACCGCTCTCCAAGACGCGCTCACCCTTTGCAGTGTCAACTTCGTTGTCCTGAAGAGCCTCCTTGTGCCCGTCTGCCTTCCTGATCTTCTCTCTGTGGGCCATCAACTCGAACCACCAAGGATGCTCGGACGCCATGGCATATATAACTGGAGGCGGTCCTCCAACAACCGTACCAAGGATCCTTGTAACCTCAGCCCATCCTCTGCTTCGGTTCATCTCCCGCGCTGCTGGCGTTAAATCCCACTGCGAAAATTGGTCTAGGGCCATGAGGAGCTGTTCTACCTCCCACATTCCCTCCCATCCAAGGCCGTTTTCTTTTCCCAATCGCTTCTCAAGAAGGTGAAATCAGGAGCCATTGGGAAGCCCCTGCGATAACCTCTTGACCGTCACCCACTCCCAGTGCGGGGGAAAGAAACCGCTGCTCTCCAGGACGCGTCCTCAACTCCTACGTGTCACGCGAACTACGCGCCTTTCCTTGCCAGTGCGAAGGCCCCTGCATTCTCTTCACCCGGCACAGCAGTCGATCTTGACTCACCTCAATCTTTCATCTCGCCTATTTACGGATCCGAGAGTCTGTGAATGCTAATCACAAATAAACCTGAGGTATATTCACTAGGACACATAATCTATTACCGGGGTACGTAATTATCCAGATACTACGGCTATTTCCCAGACTCTGATAAGTATTTGCACCAGAAACTCACTGGCTACTTTCCTTCTTAAACGTTCCGCCTTACGACCCCGGAAGAAGCTTAAACAGCTTTACAATTGGACCACAGAAAACCTACGACACCGACTAATCCGCTAGCAAAGAACCGTGTTCGTAAAGCCATACCTCGAGCACCGGCAGCCCAATGGAATCGCACGATCTTGAAGGAGCTTCAGACCATCCTAGATAGGAATCCTGAGGTCGATTTGCAATCCTGTTTCAAGCCCACATACTTGAAGAAGCTGACAATGCTTAAAAATCCCTGTAATATCCTGTCTTCAAATTTCTACATTTGGCCATGAGTTCGTAAGCTAATGCCAACTGTGTCTAGCTCTTCCACGTCAACCTCAAAACGATGATTCCTCAGTCCGGAAACGCCATGTCATCCGCTCCAGATTGAACTCGAAGGACCAAGCTACTATCATTGCCGAACTCTCAATTTCAGTCAAGGCCCTTCTTCAATCCGGCCTGAGTCTCTCCGAAACCCTCGTGAACCTGCTAGAGAATGGCGAGCTTCTCTACGAGGGTGCGGCCGCTACCATCATGGTCTTCAAACTCAATGAAAACATAGCCGTCAAAGTCACGAGCAGAGAATCTGCCACAACAGAACAACGATCCCTCTTATACCTACGAGAACATTTGCCCAATTTTCCCTCACCGAGGCCTCATGGCCTAGTCAGCTTAGGCCATTCCTATCTCCTTTTCACAACGTTCATCCCAGGCCGTGACCTAGAGAAGGTTTGGCCTCAGTTAAACGACAGCGAAAAGCAAGTCATCTCTGACCAACTTGAATCTCTTTTTCTCCAACTGAGGTCACATTCTTGCCCGGTCAATACCCCCTTGGGTGGTATTGGAGGAGAAGGCTGCAAGGACCTGCGACGAGGCATCCGTATGAACGCCCATCCGATCATGAACGAGAACGAGTTCCAAGACTTTATTTTTTCCGGATCCAAAACTGCTTCTAGTTCGTATGTTAGCATCTTGCGCAACATGATGCCAGAGTCTCCGATAAAGATCGTATTTACACACGGGGATGTTCGCCCTGCGAACATCATGGTTGAAAGGGTCAATAGCGACGCTTGGGAGGTTATGTGTATAATCGACTGGGAAGTAAGTGGTTACTATCCCTAGTATTGGGAGTGTATCAAAGCGACGAATAACCTGACGCCACGTGACGATAGCGACTGGTACCAATACTTACCAAGCGTGATTTCACCGAATAGATACGCGACTCACTGGCTAGTGGACCGGGTCTGGGATCCAAGTATGGTCAATAGCTGAGACTGGTGTGGTTTAAGAAGCGCTGTTGATGTGGATATAAGCGAGGGCAATGAGGCTGCAATCTGTTTATGGTTGAAACTAAGACTGAAAATTCAAAGCAACACCTCAAGTATTACCCAAGCACTAGAAATCCGAGTCAAGACCAGTAAAGACAGTAAAGACGGTAAAGACAGCAACACACGCAACGTCCCTATACTTCCACCCGTGTTAGTCAATTAGAGCTCGAGTCGTCGACAAATTCGGCTGATTTGTATTCGCCCTCTGCTCCTCGTGACTCTCCTCATACTCCATCCCTTCATTCTCATGTCCGGGAAGTGCACCTGGCGGCTGATTCCTCTCTCCTTCTTGCATAAAGGATGGCTGAAATGAGGGGTTGCTGCCTGATTCAATGCATATTAGTTATTATTAGTCCATAGCAGTCCACTCGCCCAAACTACAACTGTCCGCCACAGCCAGCACGATCCAAGAAAACTACACTTTTGATAATGACGCAGTCTTCTTGGGCCCAACAGGCAACCGACTGCTTCTTCAGCGGCCGCAAATCGCCAACGCAGATGCAATGTGACGAAATTGCACGACCCGTTTCTGGCGCGTCGACGGTTAGCCCAGTGGACAGCCCAGGCTCAATGGGTTACACCGTCATCTGCAATGGGCGCCCTGGGCTACAACAAGATCTCATTGTATCCTTCAGAGAACAAGGGGCCATGCTCGATCAAGAGATGGTGAAGTTGGCCAAGAAGATCCACGGCGATCTTGTGCCGGAGTCAACCTGTCACGGCAACGTGGAGGGAGCCGATCCGCCCCTATCCATCTACTCCATGCCCTATCTGCGAGGCTCATCCTATATTGAAGTCCTGGCTTTTCAGGTGGGAATGGACCCCGACGAAGAAGCCAAGCATGGAGTCTTTGTCAAATACCTGGCTCGGTAAACCTCATATAAGCCGAGAAATATTCAGGGGCCATCTTGCTCATATCTTCCAGGTACTTTGCACGATGCTGGTCAGGCTCTCGGTCGGTTGACCGTAAAACCCAAGCAGAGAAGCAAGAAGGAATCTGTAAAGGCTCGCCCGGCTGGCGGAAGAATCACCGTCGTCCATTCTGCCGAACTCGATGCTATCCAAGCTCATTGAGAACCTTCCCTCGCTCTTCAGTCAAGATTACCCACAAGTCCTCACGCATGGCGACTTCTCAGTAACAAACATTCTAGTCGATGAGAACAATTTCGAAATCACAGGCATCGTCGATTAGTCTCTGGCGGCGGTTATGCCCTTCGGAATGGATTTAGACATCCTCTTCTTAACTACAGGGTTCATGACCAAAGACGGCTGGCATGACTATACATGTAAGCCGCTGCTGCAAGACACCTTCTGGGAGGAGTTCTGGGCGGCCTCTAGGATCGAAGGGGAGGAACGTCGGGGCAGAGTACAGGATCTGGCTGAAGCTGCAGGCCAGATTGGCGCAATTCTTCGATTAGCATTCCGACGGAACGCCGATGGATCACCATCTGAAAAGATTCTGGTGTCGGAAAGCAGGATGAAACAGCTGAGGGCGTGGTTTGGTGAACAAGCGGCAAGGCCTACCTGAGGCAGGACGGGATTCGGGAATACGCGTCAACCCCGAACAGTGGGATGACTCCTTGCCATGGAAGGCCAGGTTTACTAATGGTTGAGCTAGAACGGCCTAACAAACATGCGGTCTCCAAAGCTGACATGTTGAAGCGGACCTGATCAGAGGTATTGCAATCTCTTTCAACTATGATTCTTTCCCCATCACAACTGCAAACGGATAGATAATTGCAGTGATCCGGTCATCACGTCAGAATGAGAATACGCTTGTTGAAGACTCTAATGGGCCTGAATTATGGCGACTCCCCACATGGACATTGTGTTCAGGATGATATGTATACATACCCTGAAATGGCCGCCGTTTAACATTTGAGTCCGTGACACATCAGAGTACGATGCGCCTAGCAGATCCGGCTGCCTTCAGTGTGACTATGAAGGGTAGGTCCAGCCAGTATTGCGTGGGCGCAAAGGGGTGACAACTGACCCCGTAGGGCCCAGAGGGCGGGCGTAAGACCAGATGGCGGGCCACCCTAACGCAGGCAGAAAGCCTCGAGGCACACAAATTCCTGGTCTCCAACGTCTAGAGGTGCCGCATTATCCCTCTCAGGGCGACGATCGAAGCCGTAGGCTCGGAACAAGCCAAATTTCCTTCCAACTTCGATTGCTCGTCGATCGGTATCCGAAATATATCCAATAACCCCGTAGAAAGTCTTCCAGAACTGCGTCCAGAGGTAATCATGGCTTAAGTGGAAGAGCCAGCATGACGACGTCTAGACGCCAAGAACGGTTTCAAGACCCCCGAGCGGCGTGCCGAACGGGGCCATTATCGCGTCGGCCCAATCGACGATGCCAGTAATGTGACCAGTTCCCTCATCCACATGGATATTCATCTCCAAGAGATCATCGTGGTTGAGTACCAGAGGATAGTCAGACCGAAAAAGTAGCGGGAGCTCCTGGCGTACCTCATCTAGGCTTGGTTGAAACCGCTCAGGCAGAACTGGGGATAGTTGGTCAAGTATCCGGGTGTAGTGGGCGAACAACTTGCGAGCCGTGTCCGCTGGCTGTCCCAAGGCTGGCCTGTTCATCCACGCTGATGCGAAGAATCTATTCTTCCGATCAAAGGGGAGCTCGCAATCAGGGACGAACTCCCCGTAGGTTTGTCGTGCTTGGTTCATGAGTTCAAGATTCAATGCTGACCGCCGAAATTGGACGACCTTCGGGGACCGACTGGTGTCGGCTGCTACAGTATAACGGGTCTCGCCCTGCACAAGGGTGGGGGAGACCTGACACCCCGTAATTCTTCCAGCAGTACGGTCACAGTCATTCTTGGTGATGGATTTGTGCCGATGGAAAAAGTCGGTAACCTGATATCTGGACAACACGTCAATATCCTCGGCGCCCACTACGCATTGGGAGATATCCATAGGTAGGAGGTGCCAGCGCCAGAAGCGGCAAGGTCCCGAGCATGTGGTCAGGGTGAACAGGGTGAAAAGAAAGAGCTGATGCGGGACGAGCAGGTCCAGTGGAAATCTCCGAATGTTGCCTCATGTGTCCTCGCTTGCTTTGGACCCACATCCTGTTCGGGTCCCTTGGTGGTGATTTGTGGCATCAAGCAAATTAATTCTCTTCGTATTTATCTCTATGTCCCATACCAGCCTATTCACCTTTATCACTTCTATTCATTAATGTCCTCTAAAGGCTCGGTCAAAAATCGAGGCACCGTCATTGCGGATCCGCTTTGTCGGCTCCCAATAACAACGAATGCCCTCTGGCACCTTGTCCAAACACAGTCCCGAGAGAGAGTGACAGAAGATAAACTTTCCTTCTCGAGCCTTGGGTTTCTCTCTAATCCAAGCATCAAGGGGAAGCGTCTTGTTACCAGCCACAATGTGACGCTGGTCATCGTTCAAACTCATCAAGACAAGAGAAAAGACAGCCAGGGGAGCCGTCAACCTGTCTTTGCCGGATACATTCCATGGAACTGCCTCCCACTCGACCGCATACTCCTCAACATTTCGGCTACTCTTGTAGAAACGCACAATCACGACTTCTTTGTCTGTGAGGATGAAGCCGTATCGTGTCTTGCCAATCGCAGCGTATGTGGCAAGCTGCCGGAGTGTGTAGATGGCGTCTGGTTTCTTTAGGCGTAGATCCATTGAGGTAAAGGTATTGGACAATCGCGAGCAGCTGACAACGAGATTCGTCTCATCCATGGTGTAAAAGACACCCCATATCCAGTCGGTTTGAGTATGGGGTGCCTTGTAGTCGCACAGAACTTCGTTCTTGGAACAAACAAGACTCTCCTTGAGCTTAGGAATGCCATGCTGGAGGGGGAATCTGAGAAGACGATGCAGAGTCTCAATGCCATGCTGCCTGAGCTCATCGAGATTTCGGATGACGAACTGAGGTGGTACGTGGTACACCGGGGTATGAACCAGGCATGGAAAGTCAAAAATGTGACCATAGGCGTTCCTGAGATTGGTCAAGTTGAAGTCTTCCCAACACTTGATGTCTTTGGGATTAACCTTCATCCATGTTTGCACAGGTCTCGGGCTGATGCTTGCGTTGACATCGAGCACGAAAGCGGGAACTGGGCCCGTCAAGACCTCTTGGATTGTTCGCGGTGGCATGTTGATACGCGAGCGTGTCCGTCCCGACAAGACGGTAAGGGCGAAAAGGTTGAGTATGAGGGTAGTCTTTGGGATGATGAATCAACAAGTGGTTACCGGCCTTTATATCATGGTCAATGATTAGAGCTGCTGCGCTCTGCCTCTGGATTATTCTGCATATTCGTGTCATCTGACGTCTCGCATGAACAAAAGACTGCGGATACGAAGAGTGGGCTAAAGTGAGTCAACAGCGACAAAGAACATAAAGGGTGAAGTCATTGACGGATTGTTATAGTGTGGATAGCCTTGTAGTAACACATAGCATTGAGATTTCTAATTGAACTGACACTGATTAATACATTGTTGTCCTTCATGACGTCTCTAAAGAAGCCATCAGCCAGAAAAGCGATGAACATGTTTATCAACACATGACGGCATCAGATTTCAAAGGATGTGAAACAGCGTAGCCTGCTTATTGAAGGTCCTCCAAACGACAGTCATATGTTTGGTATTGTCAACAAAGAAATGGTCAAAGGTCCATATGCATCACGCAAATCTCCACCTTTCACTACATAATCTACTCAATAGAATCATTATCTGTCAAAAAACGGAAGATTGCACCTTCATGGGGCGACGTGAAGGAGGTAGTGCAATCATTAGCTGATCGCCTGTGCTTTGTTGTAAGAGGACCCTTAGAGTCTTGGAATACTCTTTATCATCGTCAATGGCGACTTCAAAAGAGGCTATTGGGCACAAAAGCAAAAGACATAGTTATCGATACATGATTAGATATATTCATCGTGTCAATTTATGTCGTCAGAGGGGTCGACTATACTCTTCTGCTATGACCTTTGTCTACCATTAAGCACATCAGGAAAGTATCTTGCAAGCTTTCTCACATAACCAAGCGACTGCCCTTCAGTCTCATGTCCGACAAACAAACCATCTCATACGATTCTGGAATACCAGAGACTCTCACGCCCAGAAGAATTGTTCCTTGGCCCAAGCACTATCCATCGGAAACAAGACAGCAATCCTCGTATTCTGTCCAATATGCGATAACCCCTCTGGGCGCCCCTTGAGCAAAATACCTCTACGAAGCAGCCCTCCACTAGCATCAATAGGTTTCTCAAAGACAAAGGCCTGTGAGGATGCAAGCTTGGTCAAGGTCAGATGCTGCAGGTGGAGCAGCCCAATCATCTGGGGGATCGTCGCGATCAGCCCTTCACCCGAGCTATACTCGGTAGTCTGCTCGGGCACCCGCAGAGCTTGGCGCCATCCGCCTCCACTGCTGGACCATGGCGTCGCTTGGTTCGAGACCTTGATGATCTGCGGGAGAGGCATCTCGCCACTGTCAAAGCACTTGACTTTGCGCTTGGTTCGGCCCACGACGTATCGGTTTGGCTTGATCTCGTCCTCGAGGATGTCGCAGATCTTTCGCGGAGCGTCAGATATCATGGCGATGCGGTCTAGAGTGGTGATCTTGTGATCGGGGGACAGCTTGGCCTGGAAGAGGGCGATGGCACCGACGTAGTCATCGCTGTAAGTGAAGACCGTGAGGTACTCACTGTCGCCGCCCATGTACTTGTCCAGTCCGAGAAGTTCGTTCTCCAGGGAAAGCAGCGGGTCCTGCTCTTGTTCAGAGAGTTCTTCAGACTTGTCGTCTTTCTTGCTCGGGCTCGTGGGACGCTCCTTGGCAGAACTGTCTCCCAACGCCGAGCGCGAGACCTTGATCTTCCGCCCTTCGGAGCTTCGCCACATGCCGAGCCATTCATAGGTTGTGAATGACTTTTTCAAAAGACTCGGTAGGCCCGTCGATGAGAACCCGCCTCCATTACCCAGAGCCGACAGATTGGCGCCGAGTTGGACATGCTCGAGAAAATCGTCCAGAGCTTTCTTGGTCTCGGCGACGAACTTTCCCTGGGGCTTCAGCCTGAACTCTTCGGCGGGATCATTCCAGCCAGGGAAACAACAGTGTGCGGTGAAGAATCGGGATCATCGGCCCATTCCGGCTCGTCCACGGTAGTCGAGACATTGACCGTTTCTTCGAACAAAGCCTTCTTCAGGTAGAGCTCAAAACGATTGGGTGTCATCGGTTGCTGCTTCATCCCATGAGAGCCCGAAGAGCTTGTGGGGTCAGGAAAACAGGGATATCAGCCAATAGGGCTATCACATATGAAAGTGACTTCTATTTACATAC
>SSHR01000521.1:0-30770 GCA_006518225.1 Fusarium neocosmosporiellum | reverse complement strand
CACTGTGCCATTTGTGATGTTGCGATTTGTAACAGCCAAAATTGCTGAGACTTCTATCATCACCTAATTTAGCAGGCATCACATGTACCTTCAATTTGATGCATTTTAATTGGACCGACCCCCCGGTCGTGACCCGGTTGCAGTCTTATGCCGACTGTTGGATCGCGTACGGCACATTCGATCAGGATGATAAGGATCAATACGATGTGGAGCCAAAAAGTCATTATGTTATTGATTGATCCTCTTCCCGGCCCCCTCTTTTCTCGAGAGAGGGTTTTCTAGTCATCTGACTAAGGCTAGGATATCTGTGTATCAGAGGTTTATGCAAATTCGGGTCTAATGCCGCCACACGAGGGTCAATCCAACACATTATTTAAGCTTGAAAGTTAAAAATGTTGCTACTTTCAAGCTCCCTGTTCAAACCTCACGGGAAAAAAGCCTGTAGTTTCCAACCTGGCCACATTTTGAGGCCACCGTCCATCAGTGATTCTATGTAAGTTCTAACAAAAAATTTTTAAAAGGAAGTCAAATCAGATATGGGCGACTACATGATTTCATACACTTGACTCCATCTCCTGAAGCTGATGGTCAAGCTCCCGACTAAAGAAGGCCAGCTGATCACCACTCAACTCCGTGTCCAGGCGTCGTTCAACAATGGCACGAACTTGGCGTTTCGTGATGGTGTCGAGATCTGCCTCTTTGAGAGTCCACTTGACTGAGGCTGAGATTACGTCGTTGCTCAACCCTGACTCGCCTCGTTCAGCGGCACCGAGTCGGCTCAGGGTTCGAGGGGTTGTCAAGCTCAGTCCGCTTTGTGTCCTGGGAGTATCTCTCTCCCTTCCAAATTCATTCAAGCCAAATGAGGTTTTTGGCCTTTCGTTCTGTGCGGAATGAGATGTCATTCCCACGGTCATCATCGACTGTCGATTCCAGGACCCATTCTGTTGGCCGTAGCCTTCAACGCCAATGGCAGACTGGTTGCCCAGCATCACAGTCGACTGGCCAGGCAGGTAGGAGTTCCTGATGAATGAGATATCAGACTCATTACCGTAGACAGAGTTTCGTACAGCGTCTTGGTAATATCGATTCGGAAGATTGTTGACCAAGGCGTAATCGCTCCATCTCTGCAGTGGGATGGAAGCAGGATCAAAGCCTTCATCATCATTAACAGCAACAACCTGCTTGTCCCCCTTTTCGCCAATGACAACGCGGGTATTTCCCCAAGAGAAATTGTCTTGGTTCCAGAAAGAATAAAGAGGGAGGAAGAAGGAATACATCGGCAACGCCATCAGGTAGATGATCATCCAGCCAATGTGCTGCCACTGTCTCTTGAGGATAAACAACAGCGCTTGAAGGCCATAGGTAGCCGCTAAGAGAATGATGGAGATCATGGGAAACTGCCCCGTGTTGGTGATGAGCCGGTACATGAGATATGCCAGATACACGCATGTTGCTGGAAAGATGATGGTTCCAAACAAGTCGGCAAAGACAACGACGCGCATGCTGAAGCAGCACACACCGCACATGTTTTCCAAACGCATGAGCTCAACCAAGTTGTGGATCGTCGAGTTGATCCATCTTCTTCGTTGAGAGAGCAACACCTTCCATGACTCTGGGGCGACGGTTTGACATTGGGCTTCGGGGAGGAATTTGAGCCACATGCGTGGGAAATGTTTGATCATGAGCGTCGTCAGGTAACGATCTTCGCCGAGGGAGAGGAGGTTCTTGAGATGCAGCGTTTCGACGTCACAGACGGAATAGTCTCGAAGGACAGCGTCTGAAACGATCAGAGGCTTCTTCCCATCAAAGGTTCTCAACCGGTACATCGTAAAGCTAAAACAGTTAGCAGAGTTCCATGACATGAGAAATCGTGAACGTACCATCCAGGCAAGCAGGTGACTGATCCAAACAGCGACTCAAAGGCCTTGGCCAGGTGATGAGATATGAAGTACTCATAGATCTGAATCATAGTCCACCAAGTCTTTTCGTCATTTTCCAACCTCGTTTCTCCACAAATTCCAGCAATCTTTGTATTATTCGCACAAGCGGAAACGAGATGATTCAACGCATCTTCATGAACAGCCGTGTCAGCGTCAACCATTAGCAGAAACTCATACAACCGCGGGTCAACACCAATCACATCGTTGATGTGGTGAAACATGTCGAGTTCCAGCGGGTTCATGGGTGACTCGTGGTACACCCTGTTCAGAAAGCTCAGCAGGAGCATCTGGGAGTCTCGTTTCCCGCGGTTTCCAGGTTTGGGTCGGGTTTGTTCGGATTCCTTGCCGACTTTGACGATGATGATGTATGGAATGATATTCCCCTCGCATTCGTAAAGACCAGAATACACCTTGGCGTAGTTGAGCTGGTCGCTCCCTGATCCAATAGACTTGAACGCTCGGGCTGCTGGATCAAGTTTCGGGTCGCTCCCCAGAATCTCGAGAATCAGTTTTGAAGTCGGGCGGTCGTTACCCTGGCCCACGGCAATGCCATCGCAAATGACGCATATCAGCTTGCGTTTGTTGTCGTACTTGAGACACGTCAAAGAATCGATGGCTCTCCTCAGAGACTCCTCGTCTTCTGTATACGCAGGAATCTGACAGATGACAAACTTGTCTTGTGGTGACGGACGCCGTTTGGAACCGAATCGGAGTGCTGCTAGGAATTTGACCAGGATAATTGCACATACCATGACGGTAAAAGCTAGCAAGAGCCAGTTGTTGACCTGACACTTGGCGCTCTCTCGAAAGTCCGAGATGCCTTTGTAGCTGATGGCCTGGATGCATCGCCAACTGGCAACAATGTTGTCATGCTTGGTCTTGTTGGCTGAGTCCTCAAGCATGATATCGAGATCCTCCTTGATGTTCTTCCCAGGGTTGTCCTTCCAAAGCTTCGCGACTTGCTCGTTCAAGAACTCATACTTGGCGTCGTTCTTGTAAAGGTCTTGGGTGTAAAAGTAGTTTGTCAAGTCGTAAATCTTGTTGCCGTATTTCGCCCACATGCGTCCCTGTTCGGCTTCCCCCTTGAACTTGCTGTCAGAATAAACCAGCTCACCGTGATAATACTCTTTGATGCCAGGCTCGAAGTTGGTCCAGTACCAATCATCCTTGGATAGGGCACTTGTCGAGTCGAGACAGTAGTAGCCCGAGGTGTGCACGGCGGTTGTGTACTCGGCAGTGGTATTGGCCCGCAGCCGAGTTGTTTCGGCTATACCAAGCCCCTTGCAAGCCATGTTTAGCGGAGGCACAAAGTACTCGTCCATGTCAAACCCGGCGAGAGGCTGCATGTTGGCCGTGGTGGTCTCGATGGCGGTATCGCTGTGTTGGAGTTTCCAGAAATCAGAGATATCATAGACCTTGCCATGAATACTGACCCAGAAATCGTCGTCTCCCTGGTGCGTAGCAACCTCCTTGCGGTTCCAGGCCTTGTCCGAGTTGGGGCAGAGAAGCTTGCCCAAACCAATCATCCAGAAGAGGATCAGAGCATTGAGGAAAATGATGATGGAGAACAGGGCCAACTTCTCACGCCATGCCTGTCGAACATCGGGTCGTCGCATGCGACCGAGATGTGTCAGAAGGGGGGAGGGTATCCAGAAGGTGAGTGCCCAGACGAAGCCTACCCATAAGCGACGGCTCATGTCGACGTGATTCGTCTCGATGCGTGTTGTTTTTGCAAGCTCGGGGTCTTTGGATACAATAACGACATGCTCCTTGGGTGAATCGGTTGTCACCATCTCGATGAGAGACTCCTTCGTTCCAAGCTGATCTCCGGTGACCGGAGTGGTGCCCTCACGATCTGGGTACGTTCCGAGCAAGAGGTGATCCCTACTCCCATATCCACTCTGGTTGAGACCCAGACCAGAAAAGACACTTCCAGGTCGTGGAGAAGGAAAGGGCTCGTTCCTGAAGCCAAGTTGGCTCTGGCTCCCCTGTTGTCGTATGAGGGCCAGCTTCATGTCGAGCATTCCTTCGGCCTGCCACCAAGCTTCCTCACTCATCCACACACGATCTTGGCCGACAGTGACGTTGGTGTTGTGCCATCCCCTTTCAAGTGTCCAATTGTTGATGTCATCCTTGCCGGTAAGGTATCCGTGAATAGCCGAATAGCGCTGAATGAATTCGTCGATATCGAAATCAACTGTGTAGGCCGGATTGGTAAACGATCGATTGGCCCAGTCTCGGAGGCGCCATGATACCAGCTGCATAGATACGTCGCTTGGAGACCATGGAGGGGTCAGTAGAGGTGATGCCACTGAGTCGGGTGTGGTATTCGATCCGGGGTAGAGGCAGAGGTGATACCAGATCCTGCTGGAGTCGAGAACATCCCGCAAGTCTAGTACATGTCGTCTGGGCTCCGAGCTCGTCTCAGAAGGCAGAATAATCTTGAGAAAGCTGTCATCCTCGGCGAAGAGAATAATGTTATCCATGAAAGACTGTTGTCCCTCCTCACACGTCTCCTCAGCTGTTGACTTGCCAACCATGATCTTCTGGTACCATGGACTTCCGATCATGGCCTGACAGGTGTCTTTCCATACCAGAGGATCTACAGAAGATGTAGCGATACCATCCTCGATAGCCTCAGCGTTGATGCCAAAAGACTCGTCAAAGTTCGTCTGCATGGCGACAGCCCTTCCGAGGGAAGAGTCAGGTATATCGACAACGATGATTCGGGTGCTTTCATCGTCACCCGCCCAAGCGGTCATAGGACTCTCGGTACCACGCCGCGGATGACTGATTTGAGATGCCATGGCCTCGTTGGCTTTGACAATGACCCAGCTGACAAGTGCTTCGTAGACTTTGCTCATGAATGTGCGGCGATTGGAATGAGAGAGGTTGATAAGTACCTCAGGCTCAACCCCAAACATGATGCTGGCCTCCTCGCAGGCCTCGAGCACATCATTGTGAGGGACATTTTGGTCAAGTGTGTTTCCGAGTGTGAGCAGACCCGCAAGGGTGGCAATGAGCTTGCGGTGGGTAGAGCCTTTGATGCCAATCTCTCTAATGGCTTGTCGGAAATCGTCTGCCGCTGCTCCATCATCAGCTGCAGCAAGGTGTGAAGGTGGTCGGTACGTTCCAGATGCGGCCAAAATAGAGTAGTGTGATGCGGGTTTTAGACTTAGAAAGTCTCTCTCAGCTTGCGTCGATACCGATGTGAGGAGGTAATAAAAGACGTCAAAGGCACGATAGCCGACTTCAGGGGCAATTCCCAAAAGACCACTGGTGATATCGATGCCATCGGCTGGCATTGACAAGGAAGCATTTGAAACTCGCCCTTCCCGGCTCATATCCAGAGTCAGGGCCAGTGCAGCATGCCGTGATGTTGACGGGTTATGAGGTGTGACGCAGTAAAGAAATGGTTGCAGGGCGCGAAGTGATGTGAGAATCCAAGATGGTATAGCGAAGGGCAGTGTGTCGAGAAATGGGATAAATAATGAGGGAGTAGAAGAGTGAAGGGACCTAAAATGATAGTCAGAAGCCGTAAAATTAACTTGAGATCCAATACATACTGCAATAGAACACAATTGTTCTCAAGGCGACGTCGAGCATGTTCCCATACTTTCTCTCCCAGCAAGGTGTCGACGGTCGGGGTAGCCTGGCTCGACGTGTGCCAAGCATTGGCAACAACGCTAGTTCTCGCATCGAGTTGGTAGGGTTTCGAATGAAGGTATGAGGTGTGAATGGCGTTCAAGAGCGTGACGTTGGTGCTGTGTATCGATCGAGGACGAGGGGAGACGTGACCAAGGTTTACCATATTTGGACTTCCACGGCTCAGGATAGAAGTAAACCAAGTTTCAGAGATGAAGAAAAGCGAAAATTATACGAAATTTAGAGGAACAAATAACAGAGCAGATAAGTAACAAGGCGGTACTTGGAAGAGCGAGGGTCGAAAGTTGACTAAATGTAATGAGAGCCTACGAACAGGAAAATTCCGCGAGCCGCATCATCTTATACCAAACATGAAAATAGGATTTTCAATAAAAACAAGTCCACGCAATCCATTTGCTTATTATTAGAATGTATCAGGGCTGGCTTACAGAGCATACGAAGCCTCACAACCGCAGCAACTCCTCGAGATTACCACCGACCAATCAGTAGAAACCGTCAGCCGCTGAGTAATCGGTAAACCGCCCAAGAGCAAATCAAGGGCTTAGTTCGAGATCTGAACTTCCAGCGAGGATCCGCTTTGTCAGCGGACATATTAGCCAGGGGGCGTCCATGCCACCCCTCCCGTATTCATCGCCAAGATGGTGAGCTAGTGCGCACCATTTTGAGCCTGAACCCTTGCTCGGTCCATTTCATTGGCTTGCGATGATAAGTCAGCGGAGTTTAAAGAAGCCAATGTGCCGGGTTCATCTTGTCTTGCACGCGGGGCCATCTCCTTGGACATATCCGCTCGACTCCCCCTTCCACTTCGCTCTTTTGCATTGTCACCCAATATCTTCAGTTTCCACATTCCGACCGCCTGTCTTTCCTCAGTGTCACTCCTGAAGAAGCCGCCTTTTCATTTCAGATCTCTTGGAGGTCACCATTCGACTCCACATTGTTAGCGATCGATCGATCGACTCCCTGTCTATCAAACATGGGTGGAAAATGGGCCTGTGATGGTTGTCACAAGAGAAAGGTATGAAGCCCGATCCATTATGCAGAGTCCCCTTGACATACCCCACCCGTTTAATCTTTGTCCACCTCGGTTTTTCCCTTTGATGCGCTCACCGGCATTGGGCTACCCCCATAGCACCATTTAGCTCGCTAATGCCCTTCCTGTACCAGATCCAATGTGACCGTAGCTCACCGAGAACGCCGTGTGACTGGTGCGTGCACCACAATCTTCTGTGCACCTTTAGCAGGGCTAGGAGAGGAAAGACACGAATGCTTGCCAGGTAACTATACCTATACCCCATACATCACTGAAATGATTCATTCTAACATGCTTCGGCAAGCCGTAATGCCCAGTCCCAGAGTGTCTCGATGCCTACTGGCAGTCTACCCAGCAACAGTACCCCGGCCCTTGTCCCTAGCCAACAGCTAAATAGTCTCGATGCCACCATCTTTCCCATTATCCCAAGCGACACTGCATGGCAAAGTAGCGTGCCTTTCCGAGACATGCTCACAACCAGCCACGAGCAACAACTCATCACTTCTGAGCCCCAGGTCTTGCCGCCCCCCAAAGCCCGTGCTCCTAAGATAGTCAACAAGCCGTTTGGTCAGATCTACTACGGCGGTTGCCACCTTGGACAGATAAGTCTCGACAATGGCATTCCACGATTCTCAGACGAAGGTCGCAGGTGGATCCTCTCCAAGGCCGGAGAAGACTTTCAGTCCGAAGCAATTCACCGGCCATCAGCTGCTCAGAGCTCTATCAGACTTCTCCAAAATTATCCAACCGGGGCTTCCCTGCTCCCGTCTCGACACACAACCCACCAGGTCATTGCCGCTTACTTGAACTCTACTTTTCGAGTCGTGTTTCCGTTCATCGACGCCACCTTGTTCAACGAGACCGTTGTCCTCGCCTATGAAGGTCTGAACGTCACAGCATCCCTCGAACACTTGAGCGCTAGATGTTGCTTTCTTGCCTTCCTTTCGATCATCGACTGCTTTCGGGGCTTGGAGGACTTTCCGGATATTGATCCTGAGGCATGCTGCCTGGAGGCACACCATCTACTTACAGAAGTGTTGCTAGATACTAACCTCATGGGCATTCAGACCGTGCTGATGCTGGTAAGAGCGATGGCCACAGCTATCATGACCATTTAACTAAATACTCCCCATCTAGCAACTGCACGAGGCGCACTTGGGCCGATTCCCAACGGCCGCCATTTTCAATGGAGTCGCCTGTCGAATGGTGATAACGCTTGGAGGACACGTTGATGTCCCTAGCATATCTGGGAATCATCCAGTTACGCGGGAAGAGCGCGAAAATTGCCATCTACGAGCGCTGTTTTGGATCTGCTACCTCTTCGACAAGGAGATAGCTCTAAGAAACGGCCAACCGCCATTCCTGACGGACTCGTACTGCGACCTCACACCCCCGGACAAGAACATGACCCATTTCTACGCCGATGGTACCGGCGAAGGCTTCTTCCCGTACCTCCGTGGAGACATAGGCTTGGCCCGTCTCAAGAGCAAAGCCAATCATATGCTTTACTCGGTCCATGCGAGCGGGAAGTCAGATGCCCAACTGCTACGCGATATTCGAGAACTTGATGAACAACTCGAGGAGTGGCGTTCTTCCTTGCCGGCGCATATCCGTCCCTCGCTGTCCATCTCTCGATCGTCGCCCCCTTCGCTCCAAGACACTGATCTGGCCCATAGAATGCATACCATACTTGTCCACCTGGAGTATTTCTATCTGCTCATCACCATTCATCATGCGAGTGGAAGATGCACGACCATGAGTCCTCTGCACGGAAGCACGGAAGGATCCAGTGCTGTGGCTCTCGACTCCAGCCTTGCTCTTTGTCTGGAAGCAAGTCGATCCACTATTGTTTACCTCAAAGCAATGATTTCATGCTTGGCGACTGAAACATTTTGGTATGGCACCTCTGTCCACTTCAAAATGCCGTTTACTAATATGTTTACTGCCAGGATCGTCCAGTTCTATCCCACAGTCGCCATCATAACACTCTTCCTCAACATTCTCATGAACCCCCTCGACAGTCAGGCTCAGAAAGATTTGGAGCTCCTTGCTTCAGCTGTCGACATCTTTCGCCAGATGCCCGCGCGCCAATACACGCTCCAAAGACTTGATCAAGTACAGATACTCGAGAGCTTCGTGATTGAACTTGCTCGACTGGGGCGTTGTGCTGTGTATAAGAAGGAGGCAGAACTTGGTGCTAGATGAAACTTAGATGTTTTTACTATGATGTTAATATTGTTCTTATTTGCTCATGTAATGGATTTCGCAGGAGATTAGGTATTAGATACACTAGGTCTGGCGCCGTGTGGTGGTGAGTCATATACCAACGTGAAATAATGGTAAGAATTTGTCTTTATTTGATACACGTATGCTATTGTACTTGAATTCATCCACTTATTCGACTTGAGCCCACTTCTTGCTCTTCTCCCATAGCTCCTCCTCCTTCGCCTTATCTTGGCTCCAGCTTGCGTAACCATACTCGACAGCATCCGCATCAGAAGGACAAGGCCCCGACTTGGAAGCACCCTCTAGATACAACCCACCCTGGCCTTCCAGCTCACTCGACACAGCCCCGTAAATAGTTGTCGCACACGCCTGATCCTGAGACATCATGTACTTCTTCAGTCTGTCGTCTCCCTGGCTAAGCGCCTCCGTCTCAGCCTTGGAGAACTTTTGCAAGTTCGGGCTGATAAAGGCGCCTGGGTGGAGGGTATATGCATGAAGGCCTTGGGCGCCGTAAAGACGCTCGACCTGGTTCGTCATGTAAATGTTGGCCACCTTGCTCGAGGCGTACGCCATCCAACCGTTGTACTCCCCATTGTCAAAGTTGATGTTGTCGAGTCGGCAAGGTCCATATCGATGAGCGGCTGATGAGACCGTCACAACTCGTGAGTGAAAGTTGGTTGACGAGCTCTTCAAAAGGAGGTCCTTAAGCAAGTAGAAGAGCAGGAAGTGGGATAGGTAGTTTGTTTGAAACTGTAGCTCAAACCCGTCCTTGGTCTTTTCGTATGGAGTGTTCATAACGGCAGCATTGTTGATGATGACGTTGAGCTTCCCTCCGCTCTTCTCGCGGACGTCATCAGCACAGGCGCGGATTGTGGCGAGATCGACCTGGTCCATGTGAAGCAGGTGGATTCGGTCCCTGTGGCTTTCAAGCAGGTGAGCCAATGCATTCTTGGCCTTGTCGACGTTGCGAGCCGTTCCAAAGACAGTGGCGCCGGTTGACGCGATGGCTTCAATGGTCTTGATACCAATTCCAGCCGAAACACCTGTGATGAGGACGGCTTTGTCACCCCATACGCCTTCAAGGGCCTCATCTTTGATGATTTGTATGCCAGTTACACGTGAGTCCCCAGGACCATTGAGGTTCTCCCATCGATTGCGACCCGCATAGCGGCCGACTAATTGAAAGGGCTCGTGTGAAACCATGGACATTTTGGGTGGTACCGTTGTGTGGCTTAACGGGTGACGATCAATTGATGTTATGAAGAATGTTTGACAGTGAAGGAATAGTGATATTTGTTCAATTCGTTCAAGCTGAAGCGTTTGAGGCTTATATAGATTGAACCTTGAGTACCCAATACAGCATATCTCGACACCCCCGTTACCCGGCCATAGGAGTTAAGAGTCGCAGGAGTTAAGGCCATAGCTCCGTCAGTGGCACCCAGATTCGACAGGGATGCTCGCTGCTAGAATATAAATCAACCAACAACTGAAAGAATCAAAAACTACCTCGTAAACTGACTAAACAGGCACTGATCATCGGAAAGGCGATTTCGATCCGAAAATCCCCAGACTGTGATCGACTATCCGTCAATTGAGGCTGAAGATCTGGCCAGGGTCCGGCTACTTCCACCAACTCCCGAGGGATCCAATTATGTCCCACATCTGGGGCGATGAGGACGTCATTTTCAGTTGGCGAGAAACGCGTGCCAGGGCAAAATAGTGGTAGGCCAGCAAAGTAAAGATGATAAACCGGCAAGAAAAAAATGCAGGGCACAACCGAGATAGAAGTCCGAATATCAGGAAATGGTACTCGGCTGTATCTGAATAATAAAGGTTCTGATTGCGGTTCCATTCCTTACCTCTAGCCATCCATCCTGGCTGATCAACGAAGGCTGGAACTTCTTGCTGAGCAAGCAAAATGCTTCACCCGTGAGTCCTTTATATACAGAAGCATTACATGTGAACTTGTACTTGAATGAGCTCTACCTTTACAGTCCTAGTTTCTCGTCGTACACCTGATGGGTGTGCTGTAGGGTATGTGTTAGGCTGGGTGAAATAGGTGATAGCTTTTCTGTTGCTTGTGAGAGCTTTAAACGGGCTATCTGGTGTTAGAACTGGTCTTTTAAATCTTCGGGGACGAAACTCAAGCACACCAACACCCGTTTCCGTTTCCGGAGCTGAGGTGTGGCCGTTTTAGGCAGAGTCGCTGCAGGGAGTGTTTCTATGATAGAATTACCAAATCTATTGATGTAAAAATGCGTCTTGATCTTCTTCTAGCGATTTATTCTAGTGTGAATAGTGCTGCATTATGTGTTGTCTTTGCAAAAGTGATGGAAGCACCTAGAAGCTTGCGTAAGGTAGTGATTATGGAACTATATTCTCGAACACAGTACGAGCTTAGCGGATGATCCTTCGTTATCTCTAAGTCCACCTTCATTACCATGACCAATGGCTTCAAAATCGTATGTGAGGGTCTCCTAAAAGTGTGTGGATTGACACTCTTAACACGTGGACGTTTGATTCTGCTTATTCCTTCCTCTGCTCAAGTAGGAGGTGCGTATCTGTGTAACTAGGTATTTGAGAATAGTAGGCCACGCGTTGATTACCCCCTCTTCCTTGGTCGTTAGCCAAGAACCCAGACAGAGGTCGGTCTTGAAGAACAACTGCCCTTCCAGCTACTGTGATAAAGTCCCCATCCCTGCCTGATATTACTTCAACGCTTGGCGGATTGTGCACATAACCAGGCCTCGGCTTCCTGCCACCCCACTGCAACGTAGTATGCATCACGCTTGCTAAGAAGGTGTTGGACCAGTATGCATCGGCAAAGAAAGATAGAGCGAGCCACGCGGCGCCTGCGAGAACCGCAGCGAGGATGCTTAAAAGGAGCTGCAAGCCAGACATGGCAACAATCAACTTCTCAACGCTGATTGTGACCAGGGCCGGGTCAACGCTGACCATGTAGGCTCTCGCGACGAGCAGCCTTTCCAGCGTGCCCGACATATTCTCAATCCAGGACAATACGTCATTATTCAGGGACTCTGAGCTGACGTTAGAGCGGCCGTTGCCCAGCCCGTATGCTATCAGAACAGCAGCAGTGTCGACCTGGCCAAAGAACTTGTTGCTGTCACTGTCGACTTTGGATGCCGCACAATCTGTCTGGGTAACCTTTCCGCCAAATGCCTCATTCTGGAACGATCCCTGGTCGCACTTCTCCAGTGGTGATGGTGGGTTGCCAATGGTTTCGGACCTTATCAGAGTGATGTTGGTTGAAGTGATGCTGATGAGGGAGAACACGTCTTTCCAGCCGTTCGGCTCGACGGCAGTCAGGTAACCCCAGCTGGACTGAAGCACTGTGAGGTTGGAATTAACGGCCGAGTTGGCTCCGAATTGGTAGCTGAGGTTCTCATCCTGCGCTCTCATCATGCCGCCCACAATCTTGTCAATCAGAGGGTCCTTTCTCTCGGTCTCATTGGTACTCCAGGTCCGCCTAACCAGATTGTCTACGTCCTTGGCAGAAAATGGAACGTCGGGATTCGTCAACATTGTGACGCGAAGCACAGACTCGGCAAAGGTATGTCGCCGCGTCCCTTTGGTCACAGTAAAGACCTGCATCATGGCCGCAGACCCGCCACCGGCTCCGAAGGAAGCCCAGATGTTGTCGACCCTGTTCGGTTTGACGTATCTCGAATCCAGCTTCAGGTCCGACTCGTCGTCCCAGTGTACCTCGGGGAGCCCAACAATGGTGTCTATAATCGTCTGCGAGAAGGTGCTGTTGAAGGTGCAGTTCCAGGCCGCGGCACCTCCGCCAAAGTATATGCAATCAGGGAACGCTTGGCCCTTCATGGTGGCGGAACCAGGTAGCATGGCGTAACTATCCGGCGAAACCGAGAAGCCATTGTCGTCAAGCCAGATTCGCGCCCCAACGTCGCCTTGTCGTGTCGGTGCCGTGATCTCGGGAGTTCCCCTTTGGACCTCGCCAGTCAAAGTGTAGTTAAGTCCGGGTTGGAAAAGTTCAGATCCTACGGCTTGTGAAAGGGTGGCCTCCGTTTCTTCAAGGTTGTCGGAACCAAGATGCAACTGAATAATGTAAGGAGGATTCTTGTTGCGTAAGCGCTCATATTCGGCGGCTGTGATGTCGGATTGCCTAAAGACGTAGCCTGGAGAGTCAAGTGCCCACAGCAAGGTCCCGTAGAGAGACGCAAGCACGTTGAGAATGCTGAAGCCGAGGACGATAAGACTGGCGCGCGAGAGGCCGCGGGAAGATAGGAATAGCCAGCGTTGTATATAGTCTTCGGCAAACATGAGGTAGGACGTGAATTGATGAGACCGGGCGGCAAGGAGGGAGAAGAGTTCGTATATGAAGAAAGCCATGAGAAGTTCAGCGCATCTGAAAATTAGGGATTTCACTGCATTGTGAAGCAGTGGGATCGATGATGCGACAAACGAGGATGATGATTCTATCATGATAACGGCGTTATAGCACAGCGGCCGAAGGGTCGTGAATATTAAGGGTCGCACGCGCTGCATGTTTCAGCGCGAGCTGTTCCCCTCCTTTATATCAATGCTCAGTCCCAAAGTGTATTAACTCTCAAGCCTAGCTACGGCTGCGGCTGTGTCCAAGGTGCATGAGGCCATACGCGCGCCATTCCGGAAGCAAGCTAGCTGCAGCGCGTATTCGGCAGCGAGACGTTGTTGCGGACAGGACTCAGAGACCGGGCGCTTTCTTCCGGGATTTGCATGCATTTTAAACCTTACAAGAGTGAGCGAATAGGGCATACCATAGGCTCGGTTAAATCTCTGACAGGCTTCTAGGCGAGCTGAGAATGCAGCCAAGAGCAAAGACTGAGCTGAGCTGAATGAGTTGACCAATGAACGGAAAAGAAACGTAGCACTCAGCTGCTTAATTGATTAGTGATTTGCCTAGCTTGTTTTTCTCGCAGTATTAATTCCCGCCCGCCACTCTGTTTTGTCCTGTCCCTCATTATTCTCGGTATTGAGCCCTATTCAGCCATGATCCTTCGTCACCTTTCACGACGGCGCACATTTACCGCCCTGCGCTGTAGCCGCGGCGCTTTTTGGCGACCGTTCCAGACAAGTCGGCCAAGATGGGCGGAATCAGACGAGCGACAGACGATTGCCCAAAAGGCTGCGACAAAGGCCAAAGAGTTTGGGCAGGGCTTTATCGCTCTCATGGTTGTTGGTGCCATCATGGCGATAACGCCAACCTGGGATGACACTCTTGACGCTATTTGCCGCGTCGTCGGACCAAAACTGTTGCACAGAATGCCCTCTCAGATATTCCGAAAACTGTTTACAGCTCAATCCACCAAGATCCCGCTATTCGCCAGCTAATCACTCGTTCCGATGAGTTCCGTGTCCTCATTATCGAGCCAGGGTCAGGCGAAGAACAAGTGTGGTGTCGCCCAGTCAACGTGGCAGAGTCATGGCGGACGAGATATGATGCTCTATCTTACACCTGAGGAGACGAGAACATTCGGGACGTCATTGTTGTCGACGGTCTGCGCACAGGCGTTACAAAAAACTTGCAGTCGGCGCTCATGCACCTTCGGGATCCTCACCGGGAGAGAATTCTATGGGTTGATGCTCTATGCATTAACCAGGATGACACCGAAGAGCGAGATTAGCAGGTCACCAAGATGGGCTCTATCTACTCGGGGGCTAGACGGGTTATTGTTTGGTTGGGCGAGCAGACAGAAGATGTCAAGGGAGCGTTTGCGACCCTTGAGAAAGGGGCTGACAGCATGAAGTATGTCTACGGCGCCTCAAAAAGTCTCTCTTCCGATGCCCAATCTTTGGATTGGTCACCCGTCTTCAACTTGTTGAGGCATCCCTGGTTTCAGCGGACGTGGATCATACAGGAGGCCGTCTTGGGACGAAAACCAGTCCTCGCCTCCGCAAAGGAAGGAGACCTCGTCTGCTTGATCTCCGGGGCAGAGGTGCCCATCGTTCTGAGGAGGCTGCCCAGTGAGAACAGGGATCCTCGCTATAGCGTGGTTGGCGATGCTTACTTTCACGGGTTGATGCATGCCAAATGGGGAGAGTCACGTTATTACCTCGGCGGTGAGCGATTGTGGATAGTTTGACGTGGAGGTTCTTTAGTAGGCGAATCTCACGCATAATGAGTACCTTGCTATTGGGCTAGTTGTGGGCGAGTAGTAGTGGATTGAGAGAAACTGTACAGGGGACTTTCTACTTGCCTCGTGTGCTTATGCCAAGATTGAAGCAGGTTTCTAAGCCAAGTTGATGCGTTATTGCTCGGCCTCCTCGGTCCCGAGAAGGTGTGACGTTGCAAGCAATAGGTAAGATGTATAGCCAGACCCATAGTTCGAGTTGCCTATTCTGGGGCATCTTGACAAGGAGCGATATTACCTTTATGCACTGGCATGGATAGGCTGGGATGATCTCTGGTGATGGTCTGACCAGCTGCTTGTTGTGAGACACGTCTTCGAGGCACCAGAATTGAAAGAAAAAAAATAACCTTATTGGCGTAATTAAATGTGTCCAACAAGCTTGCATCCTAGATAAAAAATCCTACATATCCTCTTCTGGCGGTTAACGTTCAACCAGCCTCGACGGCCCTACGAACTTGTTCGATGATAGGGGGTTCGTCCCCACCCGGATGGGGCCACTCGATTACCGTGGCTGAGTTGATGCCGATCCAGCCCTACTGCGAAATGAGAGGAGTTTGGCAGGGAACAGGCGGGAGGGCCAGCATGGGTTTTCAGGCATCTCTAGAATAAGTCTATCACGGCACCCTCGGGAAGTGTACCCGTCTATCACAGCGAATACACACCAAGTTTCACATTGATGCTGATTAGAATCGGTCTTGATTCTCGTTCTGGCCCTGTGCCAGATGACCTCAATGCTATCTCTAGTAAAAACAATTCAACATTTTCACCTTGAACGCCAAACATGCCAGTTAAACTACCTTTTCTATCAGACCTCGATCCTGGCGATGGACCGAACCACACTTCCCCTCCTTGTAAGACTGGGGTTTCAACAAACATGGGGAAGCGAATCCTTCTGGATCCTTCCGCGTGTCACCAAAGTCCTTAACTCCCCAATCATCACGTGCACCCGTAGGGAACTCGATCCTTTGTGGGCATATCGTCAGCGAACGGTCCGGTTCATCTCGCCAAATGGCCCAGGCGTAAGCTGCCAAGATCTATGCTGAGGATCGATATCGTTATGGACTGCCGATATGCCGACCGTGGAGTGGTGGTTGCAGTCATATATAAATGCTGGCTCGTTCACGCAACTGTTTGGTAGACATCCTCATCAGCCGCTCGCCTTAAGGGAATCTTAACTTAGATTCTTTAGCATCGACTGGTCCATTCAATACCCGGCTTCCCACTTTCTCCGACCAAGATCTCGGAAATGAAGTCTACTTCCGCTCTTCTGGCCCTTGCAGCCTCAACCAGTGCCTCGCCGCTAGTCTCCAAGCGTGACGATGTGCTGGATAGCAAAGAGACCCTCTGTAAGGGCTGGGATCTGAGAACCCCAGAGGGTGCCGATGACCTCTGGGAAAAGACCGCTGCGGGCGTATCTCTTGAGCTCTTCATCAAGTCTCACTGGGGTAAGTGCCCAATGTCCCACAACCTTATGGAAAACACCGAGCAGCTGACTCCCAACAGAGCACGAAAACTCGTGGGTCAAGAACATGGAAGACCAAGTCCAGGGTGGCACCTCAGGAAAGTCTGGCGCCGCTGGCTGCTCCGCCCTAGGCAACGACTGCAACCCCATGGGCGGCCTGAGCTGCGACGAGCAGTTTGACCAGTTCGGCACAACCCCCCTGGGCAAGAACTCTTACTGGATCTTCCAGGCCGTCAAGGGTATGCATGAAAAGTTCCGCGAGCTGAACCGCCAATTCACTCAAGAGACGCTCATCAACGGCTTGAGGATTCCTCAGATGGTTCAGGACTTTGACGGGTCTGAGGATAACCCGAGTCAGGTTCGGGGTTGGATTGCCGCTGCTGCCACTATTGGAAACGCGATTGGAGGCCTTGTACCCGGTGCTGTAAGTTTATCGTATTGAATATACCGCAAGTGACTAACATGATCAGGGCTCTGGAATCTCTGCCGGCTTCGGTATCCTGGCCGGCATCTTCTCCGCCCTCTCCCTCACCGGCGACGAGGTCGACCAAGGCACCATCTCAAGCGCCCTTGCCAACACCTTTGAGGCAGCCACAGCATCCCTCGAAGACACCCTCCGCATCGCCACGGGTGGCGGCCGCAGCGAAGAAGAGTACAACTCCCTCCCAGCCCCCAAGTGGGATACATACGAGACCAAGATTGCCAAGTTCTTCAACGGTGGCTGGTTCCTGGTCGACGACGATGAAGAAGCAGTGCGCGTAACCATCGAGTCTATCACAAACAACATCCAGAAAAAGGTGGCCAACGACGTCATGAAGGCGGCAAAGTACCACCTCGTCGCTGACAAGCGCGACAACGTACGTACCCGTGAGGACTGCGGCTTCGCACCTGGTCGACAGTGGCTAGAGCTCAAGGACGGAGAGGAATATTGCTTCTACATCACGAAGAACAACCCAAACCCGATCCGAGAGAACGAGTGGGTTGAGGCTGCTGCTGACATTTACGACAAGATGGCTTCGTACGGACTTGGTGACCGGGAGCCATTATACCGCGCCATCATTGACTGCGCGCTTCACGGAGGAGACAACAAGGAGATTGACCTGAGCAACTTGGCTTGGGGTCAGGTGCCAACGTGCTACTTTAACCTGCCGGCTGTGTTTATCGAGAAGGACAATGAAGTTGGCTGCGGAAGTCCCTTTGACAACGCCAAGTGCGACTACCTCAAGGCGACGCCTATTTCATAGGGGAGAAAGGTATGATTATTGGTATTGGATTGGCTTCTTTTTCTTCTTATCTTGCTTGTAACTAAACTCCGTTTTCTTCTGTACCTAAATTGGATATGTCTCAGCAATGCTACCAGAGCGCACCATGGCTCTGTTTCGAGGTTGATCCTTGTTTGGAAGCTTACGCGCAATGGAACCCTGTTCGTCGGTGACGTACCAAAAGATTGGTTTAAGTACCACTGTCGAAGGCGACGTCAGCATTCTCATCCAAGACACTCCAACTCAACCCCGCACAACACCAATACCAGCCAAGAAATACCATCATGAAGCTCGTCGTAGCCGGCGCAACCGGTTTCCTGGGTACAGAAGTTATCCGTCAGGCGCTGTGCAATCCAAAGATCACGTCTGTCGTTGCCCTAGCGCGCCGTCAAACCGCCGTGCCGGAAGGCTTGGGGTCACAAGCGGATGCCTCCAAGCTGAAGTCGGTTGCCTGCGATGACTTTGTCAATTATCCAGAGAGTGTCAAGGCCGAAATATCCGACGCGGATGCTTGCATCTGGTGCGTTTGACCTCTGCTAGGCTTTGCAACTTGACCGCTAACGAGGTCGTAGGCTCATTGCTATCACGCCAGCCAAATCCAAGACGTTCCCCCAGGATGAAGTGCGCAAGACCTGCCATGACTACCCTCTAGCGGCAGTCGACGCATTTTCGAATCTCGCACGCAAGGAAAAGACTGAGCCGTTTCGCTTCGTGTACGTCAGCGGTTCCAACGCAGAACGGGACCCGACCAAGAAGCCCTGGATCCTAGGCGACTACTCCATCATGAGGGTACGTCATGTCGTGAAATCATGTTTCAACTGCATGCACCTAACGCATAAGCAGGGCCAAGTCGAGGCAGAAGTCCTCGAGCGCGCGCAAAAGTCCAACGGCGCTTTAAAAGCCTGCGTCTTTAAGCCTGGACTGATCAACACAGCAAACACCAGCTTGCTAGTCAAAGGTGCCCAAGGCGTTGCTCGAGTTCTCATCGGTCTCCCTACGATCCAGCGAGATGAAATGGCTGCAGCGCTGTTGGATAAGGCTGTGAATGGCTTCGAAAAGGACACATTTCTGAACCAGGAGCTGATAGAAATTGGGCAGGGAGCGTTGAAGGCTGAGGCTACTTCTCTGTAGCTGGGACTTGGTGCTGGTCCTCGACATTGAGCTATCGGCTTCGACAAGAGGTAAATCCTCGTTGCTTTCTATCAATCGCTGGCTTTGTTTTCGTTCAATCAAGGTCTTATGTTCAGTTGTCGGTAGACTGAAGTCCGACGGAAATGATCCAAATTGTGTCCCCCATTTCTATTCTATCCACAACTTGCAACGCTTACTCGATCCGATTTATTGTCGTCAGAAAGACTATTGCCCAAATGCCAAAGAGATAATACACAAGTGATAAATCAAGAAGTTATCTTACCCCGACCAGATCACATTGACTATCGCTAAGCGTCTGACTAAGGCCATCACCCATGGCGTGCTTGATCATTGCTCTTTTTGGCAGCTCAAAGTGACTCAGAGCTGCAGAGGCACCGACATCTCACCTCGTACCCTCATAAGAAACCTATCGCATTATTTCTCCCTCTTTAGCTTACCTCTCTCCATTCCCTTCAAAATCCCCAGTTTCTCATCTTCAGTCTCATTTACTCACACACTAGCACCATGACCACAAGAGCCGTCGCCTTGCCCAAGTCGCTACCCGACCAAGCGCAATGGAATCAACTCATCGCTCGCTACAAAGACTTCCGTCTTCTTTCTCTTCAACTCTCCCCTGAAAGCTTTGGCTCAAGTTATGCCCGCGAAGTCGCCTTTTCAGAGGAGATATGGGCGTCCCGACTAAACAACCCCGTGGCCCTCAACACCATCCTCGTCTCGGAGCCCAACGCCGAAGCCGGGACCACAGATGACATTTCCCTCATACTCAACTCGCCGTGGCTCGCAGCCCTTACCTTGGTCGGACCCCTCGAAGCTAAGACCGCCGCTAAATCGTATGAGGAAAAGATGCATCTCCAACCAGACACCGTCAGTTTCGGCCCTCCTGCTCCTGGCGTCGACTCTACCTACGTTCTAAACGCGATGTACGTCCTACCATCCGAGAGACGCAAAGGCCTCTCGTACAAAATCATCGAATTTGCAAAAAAACTCGCCCTGAAGGAAAACAACGGGGCCAAGGTGACGTTGGCCCTTATCCTTGACGATGACAACGTGCCTGCCATGAGATCATATGAAAAGTCTGGGTTCGAGGTTGTGCATAGGTATTGGTTTGATGATACTCGAGACGGCACAGTGAAGAAGACGCGGGCGGCGGTTATGAGGGTGGATGTTGAGGTAGACTCTTTGGTTTAGAGGCGAGTGTTTATTGTAGACAAACAGAGTGATGTGCAGAGGTGGTTTCCTTATCGACTTCATTACTCTATATATTAGTTGCAACCTACCAGCTAAGGATCACTACCCGGCTCATTACTGTTAAGGATATTGCTTCATGCTCCAGCCATTAATAAACGATCACTTCTCTGTTCCTGTCCTAGGTACCACGCGCTACACGACAAGGAGCTATCCTATCTCACATCTCTGAGATCATCAGTCCGGAATTAGATCCACGGCTTCGTTCCGGTAATTTTCCACGCGAGGTGGCTTCCTTCTCAATGGCATTTTTGAACGCGGATAGCACCTCTCACTAAGGTAGCTGTCCCCGTTCCATGCCCATTTCCCCCTGGGTCAGCCATGCGACAGACATTCAATAAAGATGCGCATGTCGCAGCGGCTCACCCGCCACTTGACTATGTGGATAAGCAATTAAAAACTAACTATCAAGTTCCTGTCTTGGTCTCGGAAGACGGAAGTGTGTCCCAGCTATGCTCGAGACGAGGTCTTGGTGAGCCAAGACAACTGAATCCTCCGCCCACCATGGTTATCGGAAAATCTCTGAGCGGTCCGAGATTGTATTACCATGCCATATTTATGCAAGACCATTTTATGTTTATGCCACACATTAGATAGATCAAGTTCATTGATGAATTGGGTCATATATATTGATTGATGTTCATAGTTTAATGCCAAATGCAATGCCAACCTCATTAATCGTCCCCCTCTTTCATTACCAGTCTCATTAAATCATCCATCTCTTTCATTAACTTTTATTTCCCTTTTAAGCAGTTCGGATGCTCTGGTAGCTGCCAGACTGGTCACCGTAGATGTACTCCTTCACGCTCTTGGTCGTAGGAGCATCACCACCGGCGTAGTCGACGATGGAGATGCTCTTGTAGTAACCGGTGAAGGGGCCCTGGGAAAAGTCGGCCATACCGCCGGCCCAGATGACGGTACCCTCCTCGGCGTCGGGACGGCCGGCTACCCAAGTGCCCAGCTTGACTTGCATGGGGGTCTGGGGGAAGGCAGAGCCGCCCTTGGCGTCGGCGTAGTTGAGGGTGCGAACAATGGTGCCGTCAATGATCCAGTTGACAAAAGCAGGTGTCCACTCGATGGAGTAGACGTGGAACTGACCCGTGGGGTTGGCCACGGGGTGGAAAGCACCGCGATCATAGGTGCTTATGTCGCCCTTGCTGAAGTAGTTGGACTGAACTTGGGCATTATCACCACCGATCCACTCCCAATCAATCTGTAGACGTTAGTATGAATTGTCTGTGTGGATGAGAAGAGAGCAAGAACATACCTCGTCAAGGTTATCAGACTGAAGCACAGCGCTGGTGATGATGCCCACACCGGGAGCGGCTTGGACCTCAACATCAACGCGGCCAAAGAAGATGTACTTGCCCGTGGCGATTGTGGGAGCGACACCGAGGGAGCCAATTGTGAAGACACCACCCTTCTCACCGTACTCGATGGCAGTACCACCGGTGTTGGTAAAGGCAGGGCACTCTCCCTTGGTAAAGTCGCAGTGGACTGTGTCCTTACCAAAGGCTGGGTCGGCAGGGCAGGCTGTGGCATGTTAGCAAAAGAGAAGCTCAATCAGATTGGCTGTGAAACTCACTGGCTGTGAGAGGGTTGCAGGTGGTCGAGGTCTGGGCCGACACCAGAGCAGGTGCGGCAAGGGCTAGGGCAGCCACGGAGAGAACTTTGGAGAACATTGGAGGCTTTGCGTGCGGGTGATTGCGTCGTGGAACGATGGTACAGCGGGGGGAGATCAAGGGTCAGCAATGTCACGCAGTGGCTTGCGTTTTATGGACGTCAGTTCAAGAGGATGTGAGAGGGAGACGCACTTTGAGAGGGCAAGATCTTGCAGGAACCGGAGGCCAATCGCCTTTTTTGTAGTGAGGAAGAGGTTGGTTGGGACATGTTCTAGTCTCTTCACAGCCTCGGTTTATATCCATCAGGCGATGGGTCCTAGCCGCTCGTATTCCCTGCGCGTGCGTCGACTAGACAACCCCGGGCTGCCCTGTCTCCAAGCCACGGACGCCCAAACGAGGAATGGGTCCCCACCGGCCATTGCTTGGCTCTAGCTGACCCCTGCCCATCCCCTCTCTGCGACGGCCCAATCGAGGACGGGACATGCGGCGTTGGTCCACAGACACCCCCGGCTATCGGTTCAGAGAGGACGGGTAATGGACTGGGGCAGAGAACGCGCAATTATGTGAGACTGGTCGCAGTTGCTACGGCAAACCCGCAGACGGAGAATAGCTCCCCTAGTTCCAAACTCTAGCTGTGGCTGGGGAGGGGGGCGGGCGGCTCCCTAGATCCGATCAGTAGTTGGTGGTGGCTAGCTGGGAGGCTACGAACGACAATACGAGCGGGCCTAGAACTCTGCTAGCCTAGTCAAAGCCCACCTCTTTACGATGGATGGGCAGGGACCGGAAAGAGGAGAAAACGTCAGCGAGAATTGAGTTCCTAGAATCTGACGTCAGGTCACCAGAGAGAGGGGAACAAAGAGGGTCAGTCGGCGATCACCCAAATAACCAACCCGACCTACCCTTGCTCTCTCTCGTCTAGGTCCCCAACCTCACAAGGTTCATGAGCTATTAACCCTCAGCTGTTGCTCGGCTGTGTCGGCCATCCAAGCCATTGTCAACCAACGCCAAGATGGCCAGCCAGCTGACTGTTTGTCTCGTCTTATCTTTTTTTTCTCCCGCACTCACTCTTTCTTTTGCAGCGAGCACCCTGCCTGTCACCTGCAGAGCAAAGACCCGCGGGTTGATAACCGATCAGCGAGCGGGTACTCACTCCACCAGAGCGGTTTGTTTCGGAGCTCCTGTTGATCCTGCACATCCCTCTGTCTATTGTCCACTAGTCAACTGACCTTTGTGTCATTGATCTCGAGCCTCTGAGCTCATCCACAGTGTCTCCTCAGACCGTCCAGAGCGAAAACCCCCGTCATCGAGAACTCCCGGCCGTACTTTTGCACCGCGGGGGCTCAGCTGACCCCGGGCATGCACCGCACGCACTGCACCCCGCTCAAGCCCTGCATCAACGCCCAGATGCTCGAGCACCTTTATAGTAGGAGCTTTCATGCATGCATTGACGGTCGAAAGGCTGAGACCGTCTTTTTATGAGTTGTCGACGTTTCACCATGGGCAATTGTTTCACGCTTTGTGCATTTGCATAAATACTCAGCCATATCTCGCACCGCCAACACCCGCCCGTAAACGGCAGCGAATAAGCTCGGTTAAAACAGAGGATTTACTTGCTATCTTTGACGGTGAGACTGACGGCATTGACGCTTCGAGCACAGCCTGCTGCTGCCACATTCACTGCTACAGTCAGCCTGCATCCGGCCCCAGGCAAGGCTTACAGGCAAGGCAAGGATAGCCTGATAGCTGCACCAAAAGACCCTTATGCATGCACCCGGTTTCTGACAACCCTTGGCGGGGTTCTTGCATGAACATTTAATTCATTGTGGAATTCGGTCGCCTTCGTAGGTCGCATCGTGGTGATTTCTATACGAATGGCACGTCGGAATCTTCATTTTATCCAGAAACATTGACAAGATTCACGACTCTCAAGGCAAGTACGTGCATGTGAATTGATCTGCTCAACCGCGACGGTCCGACTCTCCCGTGTCTTTGCCTGCAGACAAGGCCCAACATGAGATACCGAGGTCTGGTGATCTCATTCAGTTTACAGACATGTCTGAGACTAGGCGGGAGTCTTTATCCCGAACCTCACACAACCTTGCACCGCCCCAGACACACCATTATGTCCCGTTACCGAAGGATTTATAGCGGGCGGCTTGGGCGATAGTTGTCCGAAGGAGCGTGCCAAGTCATTCACTGCCGACATGGGCAGCGTGTCAAAGATTAATAGGACAAAGTCCCTTTTGCTGAGTATCGAAAGCATCATAAGCGCTTCACTTTCGAGTCTCAGCCCCAAAGCGCATCCTTGTACCGCGGCTAATAAACGCCGGGAGCATCCATAATTCCCATCACGCTACTCCGTACAATAAGGTGCATCTATCGTCGCTTAGTTGTCCGGCGTTGGTGCCATCCTCAACGACAGCACCCACCAACAGAGCCAAATGAACGAGGCGGAAAATACATACCAAGATCGGCCTGTTTTCCATTGCCGCCCTCTCACGGCCGACTCAAGGAGATTCTTGACAATGGTCGTTTCGACTCCTACTGTCACTGAAAAGAAAGATCGAGGCAACTCCTTTATTTAAGCTTGGAGCCTTGGATGACTCGAAGAGTAAGATATCCACCTGTTGAAGCATTCGAAAGGTGGTTTGACGGGTTGTTCATCATTGATTTCAAATTTCACCTTGACAAGTCTTTACCACCAATTGCCCAAAGCTAGCTTCCACATAGATCGCTCTTCCAAGGGTGCTTAATTGGGTGTCAACCTCGGCGCCGGCATAGTTCAAGTATCTAGTCCTGACAGGGTTGCAACATTGACTAGGTAAAGAACGAGCTAGGTATTTCTTACGTTCCTAAGAAGCCACACACTCTAAAATTAGAATGATGAGGTGAGAACGGAAAGGTTCTGCTCTTGCAGTCTTGCTTATAGAGTCAGATAAGGTTAGCGTTCTCAAGTAGGCCGCAGAGTATCTCGCCCCCAGGTTCAGAAACCCCAGTCGCCCAGACAGACTTCAGAGTCTCGAGAATAGACCATTGAGCTCGTCGTTGTGATTTTGGAACAGTCCCAACCTTCCAAATAAGCCCTCTAGGTCCAAACGACCAGCTCTGGCGGGTCATGGGTAGCTTACCTGGACTGATAGCTGGGAGCGGTCAACGTTCGCAATCCTGGATACCCCCTACGACGCCGTCCTAGGAAAGTGCATGTACTATCATCCAGATGCAGCAGAATTTCAGCCAGATTATTATGCGCTCACAGGGTCTCATAACTCGCGTGGGGGTTGAACTAACTTGATGAGAGAGCGCGAGGGTAGAAGCCCATGGGTGAACGCGAACGAACTCAAGCCTGGGTATATTGTAACGAACTTTGGAGCCTGATTATAGCCAGGCTCCCTCTTTTCTTTGATTGCGGGTTTATCTTGTTGTTCCCTACGTGGCGTGTTGTCAGGGTAGATGTTTAATATGATGAAAGCCAACGATGAACAAGCCTGAAATCGCTCACCATCCAATAGTCTCTCAGTCGATGTGGTCTTTTGGTAATTAGAAGACATAGATAATGTATTACGTTCATGACCGTCGACACAATTGTGACTAGAAAGGCGCGCTCTTGACATAAACTTACTTCAACCCCATTGAATATGGGATGATAAATCAAACAAACCTATCCATAGGAGTCTTGGAACAGGCAACAAGTCGCCCTGGCCCGAAACAGCTCCTACTCATATTGACCAAGACTGCGCCCTGATCCCTCGAGCCGGGGAGCCGGGGCCAATGAGGCAGCTACGGACGTGTCTCCAGTCGATTTGTCGACAGGTCATTGGTTGTAGGACGCCTCCAACAACTCAGCAGACCTCGTGATGCAAACTTCGCCTATACACACACCAACTTGAACCCGATCATGAAAATTTCAGCAAAGACGATATCGGCAGCATTTTATTGAAGCTTCTGCCTTTTCCTCGAGATCCGTAGGCCTCGGTTTGATAGTCCTGGCCCTGCTCGAGTCACAGCCTCTATTTCCACAGTGTTAGGGACAATGATGTCATTGCCTCGCAATCTTCTCCCTTGAACAACACGCCCCATTCGTCCACAGACGACAGACCTCACTCCTCTAGACCAGCGTCAGGTATCCCTCATGTCTGGCCAGGCTCCATCCAGAAGAGCCAGGCCTTTGCGCCGTTTGATGCCGGCCCAGGCTATCGAGCCAGGCTCATCCACCTCTGGTACTCCACCGCCAAGGCGGCGCCTGAATCCCGTGATAGCGGCCTGCAACGCGTGCCGGAGATACAAGGCTAAGGTGCTTGACTCTCGAGTGATCCGTCTTACAAGGGCTGACTTATGTCTTAGTGCTCTGGTGAGAGACCAGCATGTCGCCGCTGTGTCCAAAAAGGCATTTCATGCCAGTACATGACGAGACCAGGAGAATCACGACTACAGGCCATCAACCGGAGCCATCACGACCTCAAGGACCGAGCAACAGTCCACGAGGAGATTTTCAACCTGCTCAAGACCCTGCCGGAGCGCGATGCACAGCATGTCTTGAAGAAAATCCGATCCGGCATCGACGTCGAAGCTGTTCTAAACCAGGTCAAGGCCGGCGATCTTTTGCTTCAAATGGCCCTAGTACCCGAGACTCGACTCCGATACGGGTTCCCGTATCGACCTGAGATGCCTACGGATTACGCCCGAAACAACCCTTACCTAGACTCGCTTGTTTACGAGGCGGCTTCGCTCTACTCGACCAGTCAAGACCCGGAGCATGCTTCACCCCGACTCATGACTGACCTGGGCTCTGACGAGCAACAGAGCCTCTATCTGAAACCCTTCCACGCAGCACACGTTGTTGAGCCTCTGCTCTCCAACGTCAAGCCATCGTTATGGACTTCAGTCTGCAACGATGATGCGCTCATGCGAGATCTCCTCAATGTGTTATTTCGCTGCGAGTACCAATTCACGGCAGCATTCCAGAAGGACCTGTTCCTGGAAGACATGGCTGCTAAGCGAAAAGATTTTTGTTCATCTCTCCTCGTCAATACCACCCTTGCTTATGCCTGTGTATGAGCTCCTCAACATTGCTGTTGACCCGTCTGATCCGATCGCAGGTCTGCTACCCGGGCTTCTCGAACCGTGCCGAGTACTGGAACCCCAACACCCTAGTATATCGCTTTCTTGCAGAAGCAAAGCGCCTCTGGGAGCTAGAGTCTGCGGAGCCCTGCATCACGACTATACAGGCTGGTATACTCTTTAGTGTCATTCATAACCTTTGCGGCCTGGATGAGATTGGACAGCCGTACAGGATCCATGCTGTGTCATTGGCCCACGAGCTTCGAATCTTTGACGTCATGGATGAACGGAGTCAAAGAATACAGAATGGCAGAGCGTACACCGCGTGGGCTTTGTATATCTGGGAAACGTAAGTGCATCAACTCCAGAGTTTGCATGGGTGTTAA
Source organism: Fusarium neocosmosporiellum (assembly GCA_006518225.1). Taxonomy (NCBI): domain Eukaryota; kingdom Fungi; phylum Ascomycota; class Sordariomycetes; order Hypocreales; family Nectriaceae; genus Fusarium; species Fusarium neocosmosporiellum. The sequence goes on along the minus strand of SSHR01000521.1, from coordinate 3,569 downwards.
ACCTCTTAGTCTCGTCGCATTCTCCTTCATGCTCCCGCCATTGCTCAAGAAGCCCCCAGAGTGGGCACTACCAAGTCCATCAAGGAATGCGCCGTGGTATGGCGAGATATGGGTAAAGTATCCGTTGAACCACGGCCTCTCGCCATCCTACTTTCCCCACATCTTCCGAGCAAGATGCCATTTCCGCATCATCATGAATGAGATTTGCGATGTAGCCTACTCAGAAGGCTCCAGCATAACTCTTGACAAAGCTCATGGGTTTCGTCGGCGACTTGAGAGCTGGTATAGAAGTCTACCAGGCCCGCTCCAGCCAAGGACCATCGTTCTTCCTGGCCATCTCCAACTTCAGTAAGTAACCAAGACCCAAGCCCAGTGCTCGAGTACGATATCGCCGAATCGGTATTGTTAATACTTGACAGTATTTACTATCACCACCTCCTGCTTACCCTCTACGAGCCGCTGTGTGATATCCAGACAACCCAGGACCCTTCTCCGCAGCAAATCGTTGCCGATGCCAAGAAGCATCTACAGACTCTTGTCCGACTTTACTATCTCCGGCATGGATTCGAAGCCATGGATCTCTTTGTTGTCATTCCCCTCATGCTCACCGGCTACGACTGTATCGATGCAATTGGAGACCAAACACCCGTTACCGAACTTGAAGTCCTGCGATCCACCCTCATCTTGATTGCACAGGGTCTATACAGCCAGCGCCGGAACCACTACTTGGCGGAAGCGCTGTTCCGGGTCATCCGGGGCCGCATGAGACCCCAGGAACTCGCTCTCTTGAAGGGTACCATGAGTCTGGAGGAGCAAGAGGCGGTCAACGAAATGGACGCGATGCAACCTGTCAGGAGTCACTGGCCAGTGAGCGTTGTCAAGAAGCAGGAGGATGTGGATGCTTATATCTTGAAGAATCTTGTCAAGAGCTATGCCTCTCTGAACGTGGAAGAAGAACATCAGGGACAAACATCTCAACAAGCGCCATGTACTGATGTATCTTGATCACATAGATTCTGCTATATGACTTTTAGCTTCTCATTTAGGCGCATTGAGGCGGAAGAGGCTTCAAAGGATCACGCAATGGATGTGGCCAGTCAGACTTTGTCCGTATTTCTCAGCTTTACCAAATCGCAATGACTCAACCAACACTCCAACGATCTTGATAAAAGACGAGACTGACTCAACAAACAGGGATTATTCCCGATCTCAACAAAGACAACTGCCTCTTTCGGCCGGTCCCGAGACGTGCTGATTCTGCAAGAACCCCCCTATTCGGTCCGCCCTGCCAGAGTCTCTTCATTCCGCAGAGCCTCGTGCCCTGTTGTTCAAACTCCTGCTGACCTTTCCGCTTATTGTGGAACTCCTTTGCCGCTCAATTCCGTCGTTTGCCGAGTATCTATCAGGTTATACGGCAAGGATAACGTGATGGCCTCATGCTGATAAGGGGAGTGGGGGCTTTTACTCGGGTCCTTGGCTCATTATTAAAGAGCTTGTCAAAGGCGGCTTTGAGTGAGTGATGGAAGAAGTGGCTTGAATTGTGACACTTGATCTCTTTGCAATTGCACCTCATTGTGCTGATAAATCACCCATTGGCAGTTATTGTCCTCAATCTCTACCTTATCAAGTCTATATAATCAATCACATCAACCAAGAATGGCACCTCAGGTTGATCTAGCAGAGTATCTCTGGATACGACTCGCTCAAATCGGCCTCGGCTCCATCCACGGCGTCCCTGGGGATTATAACCTCACCGTCTTGGACTATCTCAAGTCAACCGGCATTCACTGGGTCGGCAACGCCAACGAGCTAAACGCCGGTTACGCAGCCGACGGCTACGCCAGAGTCAAAGGCATCGGCGCTCTCATCACGTCTTTCGGCGTGGGAGAGCTTTCAGCTATCAATGCCATTGCAGGAGCTTACTCTGAGAGAGTTCCGGTGGTGCACATTGTTGGAACGCCCTCGCTTGTCGCTCAGGAGGCTGGTGCTTGTCTGCACCATTCTTTGGGCGATGGCAACTTCAAAATCTTTGCGGACATGTACAAGACGGTTACAGTTGCTCAGGCAAACCTCACGGATCCTTCAATCGCTCCTCGGATGATCGATGCAACCCTCAAAGAATGCCTTCGACAGAGCAGACCAGTCTACATCCAGATACCTTGCGACATGGTCAAAGCCAAAGTGCTGGCACCTGCATCTCCAATGACTCTTTCATTGCCCAAAATGGATGAATCATTTGAGCGTGAACTCGTTTATCGACTTGCCACTCGAATCCAAAACTGCAAAAAGCCAATGATCCTAGTCGACGCGTTCGCTGGGAGGTTTGGGATGAAAGACGAAATCAACCAGTTGGCCAGCCTGACTAGGTTTCCCACGCTCACAACACTTGGAGGCAAGGGCCTTGTCAACGAAAGTCTGCCCAATTTCCATGATTCTAGCCTCGGGTTGGCGGGAGAGCCGGCTCAGCAAGCATGGGCAAAGTCTCGGGACTTGGTTCTTCGTTTCGGCCCCTTGGACTCTGATGCCAACACCTTTGGCTCGACTGCTATACCAGATCCTCGTATCACGGTGACCTTTGAAAAGTACTCTATCAGCATGGGCGGCAAGGATCTTCCATTTGGGGGGAACCGTGCTCTACCTGTCAAGTCTATCCTTAGGAAGCTAGTTGGCCAGCTGAAGACGTGCAAACTCCCTACCTTAGAGCCCTACCCGGAGAAGTGCATATCGTTAAAGACCATGCAAAAGATGTTGCTCGCACCAGAGAAGGACAGTATCATAGATCAATACTCCTTCTGGTTACGCGTCTCCAACTTCATCAGAGAAGGTGACATTGTCATGGCAGAAACCGGCACAGCCACACATGGGAGCCAGAGTCTCATCCTTCCAGATGACACTGTCTTCATAAACTCCTCCATATGGCTTTCTATTGGATACACTCTTGCAGCTTGCCAGGGAGCATCTCTCGCGCAGAGAGAAATGCTCGAGGACGGAACACGACGTCCTGGCCGGACCATGCTATTCGAGGGAGATGGAAGTTTCCAGATGACTGCACAAGCAATCAGCGACATTATCAGGAACAAGCTCGATGTCATCATCTTTGTCCTCAACAATAGCGGCTACACAATTGAGAGGATCATCCATGGCCCCAACGAGAGCTACAACGACATTCAGCCCTGGAGAATCCTCGAGGCCCCGAGCTACTTTGGTGCGCCCAAGAATGATCCCTCCTACCCTGTGAGGACATTTCGAGCCGAGAACTGGGGCCAACTGAGAGATTCACTTGAGGATCCTGGACTAAAAGAGGGCAAAGGGCTTAACATGGTCGAAGTCAAGATGGAGGTGGATGATGCTCCAAAGACGCTTCGAACGTTCGTTGATCGCGTGACTAGGAAGATAAACAGTGGAGAGGAATGAAAAGGCAACGTAGAAAGACGGCTAACGTACTTGATAAGCGAGTGTCTCAGTCAAGCAAGTGTCTCATTTTACCCTATAGTAGAATTTATACCTAATCTTAAGATTATTATAAAAATTCTAGAAATTCGAATTTAAATCCTATTAAGCTAATATTT
>SSHR01000520.1:0-70166 GCA_006518225.1 Fusarium neocosmosporiellum | reverse complement strand
GTGCACAAAACGCCGTGGGGCTGTGACAAGTGTGATGTTGCGATCTGTACCCTCGGGGATTGTTGGGACTTCTATCATAGGCTAAATTGAGTGGCAGCTTAAGTACCTTTGATTTCTCGTCGTCTCATTGGACCCGGCCCCGGCCGGTACGCGCTAGTTGCTCCTCGTCATTTAAAGGGATTAGCATTCATTGATGAGAATTCATCAATCATAATTCACTCTTCTCTTTTCAATTGATGCCGCATAGCAAGATCCACTGAATGAGGAGTTAAACGAGGCGATTTGGAGAACGATTGCTCAGATTAATACCCCGGAGTATAGCGTCAGGCTAAACTCTCAATCCTTTCTCATAATCGCATACCCAGTCTATAAGCTCCAGATGAGGTCCAGTGCCCTCGACAGCTCTGAACAGGTTAACCGAGTGCTCTTGCTGTGTGTCTATCCCAATAGCCACTCGTGAGGTAGGCACGAGTCTTGGTGTTCAAGGGAAGAGCGTACCAGTCAAGATGGAGGCCCTCGTCAACTCCCGAGGTGCCATCACACAGCTTCTTCATCTTGTGCTAGGTAGTCATCACAACCTCAAGCATCCGATCGCCTACTCTACTCTAATCTCATCAACATCGACACTCTCTTTCTCTCCATTCCTTTCCCCCTGTGAGTTACAAGAAGAGCCCATCTCCCGCGAGACCGGATCTTTTAACACAGTCCACAGCCTCGTTCAATGAGCAACAACGCCTCTAATTTCCATTCACTTGGTCAAGATTGCAATATCAATAACATCACAATGTCGGAGCATTCCAGTTCCAGCAGAAACGGTGGCCCGCCAGCCCTCCCGCCCCTACCTCTAGGCTCTTCCCGCCAACCTCCCGCACCTAACGAACAGGGTAATGGGCGTGCCAACTTGAAGACATCCCGTGAACGGGACCAGATTCGAGTTCCTCGTCACAGATTCCTCACATCGAATGAGTGGACTATTCTCGCTCGTGGTGTTGGTGCGATTCGAGATACGGAAGAGAATGCACTCGTGGTCCCGACCAGCTGGTAGTGGCCAGCCAAGGGTCTCCCTCCAGGACTATACGCAGATGTCATTCGTCGGAGGTCTGTTTCTTTCTACTTCTTCCACCTCGCCAGCATCGTCCGCTGGGGTCTCTTGATTGTGCAGCTTGTTCTCGGCGCCAGCCTCACTGCCCTTGGTGCCTTTAGTTTCGCCAATGGCACATCTATCACTGCTCTTGGCGCAGCAAACACTATAATTGCAGGACTTCTGGCTCTCTTACACAACAGCGGACTCCCGGATCGATACCGTTACGACATGGCCGAGTTTGAAGAGGTGGAGGACCACATCAAGGAGATTCTCACCACGAGATTAGTGCGCGCTGATCTGACGCTTGATCAAGTACTTGCACAGTGCTACGACCTCTTCCACGACGCAAAGACAACTGTCGAGGCCAATATGCCGGCGACGTACACTCCAAGCCAGGCCACCCCAGTCAGAAGAGGTAGCGTCTCATCGGTGACGCCTGGGACGGTCACACCACCAAAGCCGACTAGAGCTAGCTCTGAAGACGACCAGAGTCCGGCGACGAGACTTGGCAAATGATGCAGGGATTGAGAGAGTATGCGCTCTTTTCCAGGGTCGACGTCGACGCTGTGAGATGGAGATGGGCTTCCCAAAATCGACTTAATTCGCAATGGCACTTGTACCTGCGTTAGCTTGCTTATCGACAAACACCATGTTAGTTAGACTGTCTACGGCAAAGAAGGGAATTGTGATGTATCTTTGGCATCAAAAGATAGGAGTCAAAGAGATCTGCAACGTTGATACATGCTGGCTCCACGGGTTCAAGATTTGACGTCAACTGGTGATGGCATGTTGAGTGCGGCCAACGGCCCGGCCTTGACACGGAAAAGGGAAAAGGCCAGTGAGTGATCGGCTACCATCCACGCCATGAACCCTGTCACAGTTTAATTGCCTGCCCTGGATTTCCCCTCTTGAGACGACATGACACGACCAGGGTCATGTCACGCCCAGAAACTGGGCGCGCTTAGTTTCATGATGGCCTCGAAGGATGGCCAACCCCCACTAGATCCTATCTACACTAAACAAGGGGACGATGACCTTCACAATGGCTGTGCCGCATGGGGAAATTCGTCGCAACCGTTGACTATCTAGTGTTAATTTGCTTTAAATGGCTCGCCCTTCCCCGCGTGCGACCCTTTGTTTCTCCCGTCTCAGGAGTCGTTTCTGTTGCTCTGCACCACCATGCCTCTGTTGTAGTCATTAAGCCACGACCATCCAGATTCTACCCACCCAAGTCACTCCTTTTTTGCTAGATAGGTAATCAGATCGTCTTTTGGCGGTTTGGTTTCTCTTTCATTTTCACGCCATGGTTATGCTTTCTAGCTCCCCATCTTTACCCCCGAGAGTTGTTCAGTTGGTGGTATTGGTCGTCTTTGGCCTTCTCTTCATTCATACGCGATGGCTATCGCAGTCTCGAGAGGACAGGATCGGTCTCAACCATGGTGAAATCGCCATCAACGGCCCGGTACCGGAAGAGCAATATTTGGACCGGCTGACACGACAGATCGGTCTCTCGAACTACACATCGTGGACTGCATGGAAGATACGAATCTCGGAGCAGGACTCCGAGTGGACTTCACTTACGAACATTGACACAGACTTTCATTCAAACCAACCTAGAGTTGTCGACGTGCGCGAACCTGTCCGCCGAGACTTGGTTGCGAACCAAGAGCTCAACATCCCCGTCCCCGGAGGTCCTCGTCCTGGACAGGTCGACGCTTCAGATTTCTTGTTCGCTGTCTCGGCTAGCTTTGAGCGCGTCGCCAGAGATGACTACGCTGTGGTTAAGGACTGGGCGCGGTGGATGACGGGAGGAAATCAACACGGGAACGGAGCGAGCTTTGTGCTTATGCTTGATCAGGCCGATAGCCTGCAGGTCAAGGAGCTCAACAGCGTCCTACATACCTTTGGCATCGACGCTCATGTCATCGCGTCTACAAGCCCAATGTCTGCGGCGAGGAGATACTTTAGCATGATCGAGGCTATCAAAGGATTTGGTGCTAAGCTTGCGCAAAATGGCCAGAGGAAGAAGTGGTACGGCATTCTCGACGAGGAGATCTTCCTACCCAACCTGTCATATCTCCAGGAACGACTTTTTGCCTTCAACTCTGATAAGGAGCTCTACATTGGACTTCCGAGCGAGAGGGGAGACTGGGCTATCGGAGAAGGCTTCATGACCACCTACGGAGGTGGTGCCGTCTTTCTTACACGATCTGCTATATCACGCATCCCACAGTTGCCTTGCTTCGGCGACGCTGCCGATAACCCGACAGACAAGAAGCGATGGGACGGTGTCCTCCAAGAATGCTTGACGCAGCACACCAGAATGAGGATGCATATCCTCCCGAGCTTCTACTCGCCCAGCCACAACGACGAGTATACAGCCCACATCGACAGCTATGAGACAGGCGTTCAGCCCCTGGCGCTGCACGACTACGAAGAGAGGCACCACCTCACCCCCAGCCTGGCTCACCTCGTTACCGATGTCTGTGGCGAGGCATGCTTCTTTCAACGCTACCGTTTCCGTGACAACTGGGTACTCGTCAACGGCTACACCATCACCGAGTACCCAGACGGCATGAACCTGGCAGACATGCCGTTGTCCATGGCAGGGAGATCAGCAGAGGCGAGACGAAAGTCTGTCATCGGCCCAGTCACTATAGACGAGGACACGGCGGACCGGAAGATGCTGTTCTGGACGGGGAGACGCAACGTCTGGAGGCTGATGGACTCGGCCATGACCAAGGAAGGGGACGTATGGCAGGCGTACGTAAAGAGGGGCGCGGTGGAGGATGCGACGTCGCGCAAGAGGTCCGTGGAGGACGTGACCGACTCGGTGATTGTGCTGATCTGGGAATCGGCCGCTTCTGCTGCGTCATGAGCCAAAGGAATTTCTTACGTTGAACGTGTATCATGTGTATGGCGGGTTAGTGTCTTTCAAAGCAAGAGAATGATATCCAATGATTTTCAAAGTGTCACCATGGGGGCGTTGTCACTTGTTCAGCGGTGTGTGACGTTCGTATGAAGCCCGCCCCCATATAAGAAATGAACATGCACTAAAGAATATTGATTGCTGAGTGTAGACTCCAGGTAGGACTACATGCTATTGTTGACTATCTATTGTTCTCTTCATTCTCGAGTAAGAATGGTCAACCCAGTTAACTCGAGACATTTCCTAAAAACAACCTGACTATCTCGTGTTCTTCCTTCATCTAGCTCTCTTTATGCTCCCTCATGACCAAAAAAGGGATAACAAACCTGCACCAATGCTGCGACCATTGGCTACCCACTTGGAGGCGTAAAGGCCCAATTTCAGCTCTGCAAGGTCGCCCGAGCTCCATGCATGGAGATGCTTCTGCTTCAGCCGGCTCTCCAACTCGTTGAGCATCTCCTCGAGTGCCTCATGTTTGAACTCCATCTCAACCTTGGGCTTTTGGTGGACTGGCGTCTCACCGAGCCTCACCCACAACCGATTTCTCGGAAAGTCTGCAGAGACAGTGATGAAATAATCGGTAGGGAGTGCAACAGTCGATTTGGCCTCGTTGAGCAGAGATGTAGCCCCCTTGTTTAGGTTGCACATACAACACATCTCTGCGATGTGGCCGCCCTCTGAGAGGGTGGGCAGGACAGTAGATACTTCTGCCTGGCGGTTGGGCATGGCGACGCCCATGCAGGCATGGGGACATTTCGCGTGCGGGAGGTCGGCTCGACACGTAGGACATATGGGAGCGCGGCTCGACTGCTTGCAGCTCTCCAGATACTTTGAGATGCACTTGTCCCCAAAGATGTGCCCGCAGGGCAAGATACATGCCCTGTGGTCCCACTCGAGGCCCATGACTCTGTATGGCTGCCCGCCGATTGTGGTCGACTCGAAGCAGATGTCGCACGGAATGTCAAGCCTGTCAAAGTTGTTAGCGTCTTCTTCCAACTTCTTCTTCAGTGATGGCCAAAAGCTGTCACTCACCTTGGGGGATTCCTGAGACATGGCGGATACCGCGGAGGGCTTGTGAGGAAAGACGGGTCGCATCTAGCCAACGTTGTTGGCCAAGATGAGGAAATATCCAAAGATTGACAAAAGTGAGTCTCGAGACTTGCAGATGTCAAGACGAGTTTCGGTAGAAGTCTGAGTCGGCAAATGCCGAAGTGACTGTGTAAGTGTGTGTGAGGAGGAAGGGAAAAGTCAGGAGTAAACCTTGAGGTCAAAATCTTTATATAGAAAACCGGAAAACATTCACTTTCTTGATGAACTTCCAGGTTCGTCTACTTACGTGACCTGGAGGGTCGTATTCTTGAGTTATTCATCTGTGTTCAGCTTCATTAAAGCTGTTCAGCGCCCTGGCACATAATTGAAACTTGACAACATGCTCGTCACATCTCAGTCTGTATCGGGAATAGCTTGACATTGACACATATTTAGAAACTATACTATATTTTCATGTTTTATTGTCCTCGATAGCTCACATCCTTTGCCTTGTCTCATCATTTGTCTGAACATGCGTCGTTCTGTTCTGGGTCAGTGACCCGGTCCATCCTCCGACGCACACCTAGCCCATTCGTTTCGAAAGGACCGCTGTACTCAAAGAAGTGAACCTTTACGTCCTCCTCTTCTATAACCTGGCAAGGCAAGGAGTAGAGAGCGGCCAGGCTGGCCTCTAAGTTTCGGCAGTGCTTGCGCATGGAAGCCGGTATTTCTTTCTCGACACTTTGACGCTTATCTCCCTCCAAAGCCCCAAAGACCAAATCTTTGAGCTGGACCCGATAGGCGACTTTGAATGATTTCAGTTCCCAAAACAACCTGTATTCGAGGATGCCAGTGAGCTGCGTCAAGCTCTGCAGCACATCGTCGAATGCGCATCTGGGACATTTGGGCATCATTTCCAGACCTTCAATTCTCGTGCGCTTGCTGGGGCTAAAGTCTTCTACCTTGTCGGGAAAGGGCCAGCCCAGATAGTAGCATCCGCACTCTGGGTGGGAGGACGGCTCGCACACGTTGAAGGGGCAAGAAAAAGAAAGGCCATGGTCTCGACGGTACGCGAAGTGGTCGACCAAGCAACTAAGGCCAACTAGGTGGCCGCAGGGAAGGATCATTGCTCTATGGTCAATCTTGTTGTCACCCTTGACATGCTTGTCGGCCTTGGTTGTCATGGGTGACTTGCACACCATGCATTCTAGGTTCAGCCGATCCATCCCCGAGGGGTCTTCCTCAAGAATCTTCCGAAGGGTCGGCCAGAAAGACTCGTTGATCTGGTCCTCCTCGGGAGGCGTAGGGGTGTTCTTGCGCGTCTTGTCTGAATTCATAGTGGAATATGTGGGTGTACTTTATAATGAGTAGAAGCTCGTGGAATCTATAGGTGTGTTATTTAGTGAATAAAAGCTCGTTAATTATGCTCAAGTTCAGCGATGGAGGTCAAATTGTCGTCTTCTTATACATAGCCAAAAGCTCAAGCCTTTGTGGCATCCAAGTCAAAGACAAGGCCTGAGACCGTCTGCCATTCAACATTTTGGCTCTTTGAGTTGACAGAACAGTACTAATCACAGAGACGGAGCAATAACATGGGCCACCGATGAATACTTGGTTTGAATAAATGCTACCACACCATCAAGACCACGAGAGCCCTTTTCTGAGCTGAGAATCGTTCAATCAGTATAAAGAGCATGAAAGATCTCATTGTTGCTTGGTTAATCAAGGTATAAACTAGAGATGATAGGTTCTTTGTCATTTTTTCCACCAGGCCACCTTGTGCTGGCATACCTAGAACAATAGCCAGTTTTCCTGAGTCAGTCAACCAGATTCTCGGTCTCGCATGGTCTATTATGGCTTCATGGCTCAAAGCGCGCACTGTCCCTATAATTCCCAATTCTAGAAGATGGCAGTTTTAGAGCTGGCTCGAAAGATGGCATACTTGTTTTAAGCTTAGCCAAGCTCTAGGTATGTGCTTCAAAGTTCCAGGTTCATTGACGAGCACTGCCATGCCATATCTCGGAAGACAAAAATCTCCCAACTAATCCGTCTTAATCGACTTGGCCATAAATACTTGGTAAGCTCGCAAAGCTCACGGAGCTACCAAAGCGGGTTGTGCCTAGGTTGTGTATACTTGGCCAACAAGTCACCGTCGCTCGATTTAAGAGAACATAATCGGTCAATGCGGTTGATTGGATTACAAAGTTCAGAACTACTAGGATATTTTCATGTTAAAGAATCGGTCTTCATAGGTAAACTGCTAGCACATAACCCCTATGCCACAATAATAGCCCATTGGTGGGATAGCAAGCTGCTTGCTCATAACCATTTCGGCCCATTTGTCCTCTCTAACCCATAATATAAGCAATAATATACAATGAGATAAGATTATATATATCCTTTAACTAAATTAGATAGGTGCGTCGGCGTAACCATGCGAATAAAGCGTTTTACCCCTTCGATATAGCAGCGGCTAACCTTATCGTCTTGTTTCAATCTTATCTAGGCTTGGCATGAATTCAAAGAATAGCAAATATATCCCTTGAAAATAGTTGTTTTCTCTTCCTACGGATCAGTCTTGATTTGTCTGTCGGCATATGCACGATCGATGTGGGAGGTAGGACCTCAGCCTCATACTCCGCAATAGCCTCCTGATTTGGCGGTGGTGGGTGGGAGGATGCCTTGGACTTGGCTGCGCCACGGGGCCTTGACCCTTTATTCTAGTTGGCAATTCACAATTGGATGTAAGCTGTCTGCATGGTATTTTACGTCTAAGCCCCTGGAACCTCGCTTGTCATGTATCCTGCTCCTATCCTTAGTGGGCTGCATTACTACCCCGGCCAGTTGAGAGGATTCGGCGACTTGGCAACTTGGCAACTCAACCCATCCAGTCAAGTTGACAACCTCAACCAGCTCAGCCTCACTGTCTGTTACTGTTCTAGCACTGTTAGCAAGGAGACCTTAACAAGGCCTCAGCCCGAATCTCAGCCAGGCGTGCATCCTCCAGGGGGGCAGCATGGTGGGCATCACATTCAGGAACCATGCCTGATTGATACTCACCAATAGTAGCGATGCGCTTGTAACTAACAAAAAATACGATTACTGGGGTTTCACAGCCACCTATACGCGCCGTGCTGGGCAGTGATATCTCGACATGGTACCAACAGTGCCTCACTGTATTATTGCTAGGCGCGAATGGTTCATCTATAAAACATCTAAATGCCATCACGTTAGAGGAGGGGTTATAACAGACTCATCAGACTCACTCACACAGTGACAGTCCTTTCAAAGGCTCTCCCTTTCATCCTGTCCGCCATCAGCTCAACTCCATCAAATCTCAACATGCGCTTGGCTCTACTCGTTACCTCTGCCGTTCTCGGCTTCTTCCCATCCTGCCTCTCAGCAATGGCCATAAAAGGACTCCCATCCAACTACAGAGTTGGAACCCCAGGCATTGTCCACAACGATGGAAACGTCACCAAGCGCGGCGACGTTCCCAAGTACTGCTGGGTGTCAAGCATCGGAAAGGGCACCTACTGGTACGTCCCATATTCGCCGGAGATGAAAACATCGCCTGCATTATGGGTCTTCAGCACTATTCGGGGTTGTGGTGTCCTGAGGAGAAGTGGTGGCCAAGCGAATACGTCGACGATATCATCGCCGCAGGCCAGGAGCAGATCACCAAGGACGGCGGCGGCGAGAGATCCTACAAGGGCGTCTTTGAAGCGCAATGGGAAGGATGGACGAATGCCATCCCTAGCCGTGCACCGATGCAGGTCATTTTGTCTGCCTACTTTCGATTTACACTGCCCAACTGCGATACTGCACCTTTGGCTTGTAGCCACCAGAACCGTCATTACTACTACAACTTTAAGGGAGAGGTGAGTAGCTATTTACTATTAGCATCAAACAGAGTACGCTGACAGTAATTGCGCAGTCTATCGGAATCGTTCACAAGGATGGCGATTGTGGTGGTTTCCTGGGCATTGGAGGTAATCCCCTCGCATACTGCCCAGGCCAAGACCACTGCAAGAAATAGGGCAGAAGCACAAGAGGTGTGCCATGTAACGATAGACGACGAATTTGACAGCGAGCTGAACATGATTGAAACGATTAAACGTGCCACATTTCCCTGCTTGGAGCGTGTCCTTGATTGTCAGATCGACCCATGTTGTTTGGAGATTGTTGAGCGATGGTCCATGTGCCCGGCCCCAGCCGAGAATGTTGATGAATTTGAAACGACAAAGACGAGCAAATCAACCAAAGGTGAACAAAGAGAACCAAAAGAAGATTGAAGGAAGAACAACAAAAAGCAAGCCGCGCAACACTCGTGGCGGCAAGCCTTTGATATGTTTCTATTCTAATCCATTTCTTAGGCGCCCAAAGACTCAACGGCGCTTCACCAACAAGCGCTCTCAGTACGCGACAGCCAACCAAGATACGACGCACACGAAAATTCCAGGCACAGGGGCCTGTTTCATCGCCAGAGGGTGGCCAATGAAGCCTCTGATGTCATACGGCCCCCATTACAGCGTTACACCGCACGGCGTGCCCAGTTTTTGCTCTCAGGGCCTTCCTCGGCGGGGGAGTTGGCCCGTCGGCCAGCGCAGCCAGTTCGGTGGGGACCGCATCACTGCCATCACAACCCGCCAATCAGACACGGCACTTCTCCAAACTTGGAATGGACGGTCCCACAAAAAGACCCCAAGAGAGCAGGGGTCTCCAATCATGACGCGACCGAAGGCGGCAGGCCAAACACCAATATCTTGGAAACCGAACCCTCTAATCGACCTACTCCTGTCTCTGTTTCTTGACTCTTTTCTCTTCTCATGACCTCTTTTGAGACCCTTTATCGTTTAGTTTGTTTCTCTTAGTTATTCCCGTTTCTGGCTGTGATGGCCCATCATTTGCAACAACGCCTCTGATTATCTGCGAAATCCATTACAACACTGGGGAACATACTTTCGGCTCCCTCCCCGGCTGGGGCACAATAACCTCTCCTCCACGTTTCACCTCCATCAACTCTCTCCTCCTCACCCAACATGTCTTCCACGGCGACAGACACCGCGGACTCGGTGACCGACACGGCGTCGGCCACCGGGACCGACTCGATTGTCAGCTCCCTCGCCAGCTCCATTGCTAGCACGATAGCCTCCTCCGCCCTGTCGGCCTCAGAGACTCTCAGCGGCTCAGAAACTCTCTCAAGCGGAGCTACCAAGACATCTTCAGGAGGTGTAGGTATCACTCCGACGCAAAACGGTGCCGCGGAAAAAGACAAGGGCATCGGCATAGTCAGCTTCCTTACTGCGGTCGCTGTTGCTATGGTTGTCTTCGCCGTTCAGATCCTGCTATTCTTATTCCTGCGTAACAAGCTGGCCCGAATTTTGTAAGCTTTGGACTCTATATACCCAATGCGACAGCCTCTAATCTTCTTGCAGCAAGCCAAAGACATATCTAGTGCCCGAACGCGAACGAACCGAACCACCCCCACGAACGGTAGCGGGCATGCTCAAAACCCTATGGCACTACAGCGACCGTGAAGTCATTGAAAAGTGTGGACTCGACGCCTACTTTTTCCTTCGCTACCTCAAGACCCTCCTCATCATCTTCATCCCCATCTGCGGCATTGTCATGCCCATCCTGATTCCCCTCAACTACGTCGGCGGAAGGGGCAAAGACATTGACATCAAGGACAACGATGCCGGCAGAAACGAAACAGTACCGACGGGCCTGGACACACTTGCGTGGGGAAATGTCAGTAGTAAGAATACAGGCAGGTATGGTGCCCATTTGCTGATGGCCATTCTCGTCGTTATCTGGGTTTGCTGGGTCTTCTTCTTTGAGCTTCGAGTCTACATCAAAGTCCGCCAAGATTATCTCACCAGCGCCGAGCACCGACTCAGGGCTTCTGCCACCACGGTGCTTGTCAACTCTATTCCCGGGAAATGGCTCAGCGAAGAGGCTCTGATGGGCCTCTTTGATGTCTTTCCTGGAGGCATTCGAAACGTTTGGATTAACCGAGATTTGTCGACGCTGTTGGAAAAGATTAAGGAACGGAATAAGGTTCACCTCATGCTCGAGCAGGCAGAGACGGATCTCATCAAGGCCGCGAAGAAGGCACAGTTGAAGCAGAAACAAGCACAGGAAAAGAAGGAACGCAAGGAGATGAAACTTGGGGCAATGAGCAAGAAAGAAAAGGCCGAGCGCAACGCGCGCGAGGATGCTGAAGCCCAAAGAATTGCTATGAGCGCTGAAGGCATGAACGCTGGAGACAAGCACGAGGTTCCTCATACCATCGACGCCGGAGTTCGTGAATCTCGATACGAGATTCTCAACCAAGCATCAGCAAACAACACCGAAGAGGAAGACAAGGCCTCATCGAAGGGCTTCAAGGTTCCGCTCCTAGGCGATCCCCTCTCAAAGGTTGGCCACGGTATCATGGGCGTTGTTTCTAAGGCCGGCAACAACGTGGAAGATACCTTGGAGACGACTAATGGCTTCATGGGTCTGACACAGACCAATGATAACCGTGCCCCTTCTCGAAGCTCTGATCGATACCGAATTCGCCCGTCTGTTGATGAAGATGACAACCGTATCTCGGCCTCGGAGACGCTCCGCCAGAACAATCACTCCCGAAATACTTACAGAATGTCGGTCGAGAGCACAGCTGAGATCAACCCAAAGCCTTCCCGCGAGCCTATCGGCTTTGGAGGAAACACTGTGCGAAAACTCGAGAACCCGGATGACATCTACACCACTAAGGATTCCAAGTGGTGGCAGTTCTGGAAGCCTCCCCCCGGCGCCTACATGTCTCCCGTCCCCCAGGGAGCCGCAGCTGCGGCGTACAAGGAACAGAAGGAGAGCAACAAGAAGACTCTATGGCAGAAGATCAAGTACTCGCTCCCATTCGTCAACCCTGAGGTCGAGGAGGAACCCGTCGAGTATCCCTTGGCATACAACCCTGATTACACGGAGGAACAAGACCAGCCTGCGGAATGGGAGAAGTATCTTAAGAAGAAGAATCGCCCGTCACATCGTCTTCCCCTCTTCGGCGTCACATGGCTCTTTGGAGTGCCTTTCGTCACCAAAAAGGTTGACACAATCTATTGGTGCCGAGAGGAGCTTGCTCGTCTCAACCTGGAGATCGAGGAGGATCAGAAGCACCCTGAACGGTTCCCCTTGATGAACTCGGCCTTTATCCAGTTCAACCACCAGGTCGCCGCCCACATGGCTTGCCAGAGCGTTATCCACCATGTCCCCAAGCAGATGACCCCGAGAATGAACGAGATTTCTCCCAAGGATGTTGTCTGGGACAACATGGCTTTCACTTGGTGGCAGGAGTGGATCCGATCGGCCCTCGTTTTCGTTCTCGTTGCAGCCATGATCTTCCTGTGGGCGATCCCTGTTGCTTGGACGGCGGCTTTGAGTCAACTGGACCAGCTCATTCAGAACAATGAGTGGCTTCATTTTCTCAAGGACAACCAGACCGTTCACAACATCGCCAAGGCTGTGGCTGGTGTCTTGCCCGCCGTGGTGCTTGGTCTGCTACTCTTCCTGATTCCCATCATCCTTGACTTTCTGGCCAGTTTCAAGGGGGCCAAGACTGGATCACAGAAGGTTGAGTTTGTCCAGGTCTTCTACTTTGTCTTCTTGTTCATCCAAGTGTTCCTCATCGTTTCCATTGCATCTTTCTTCGCGGCATCTATTGACGAGCTGGTGGACAACGTGAAGCAGTTACAAACTGCCAAAGCTGTCCTTGATCTTCTCGCGACGAACCTACCCAGCGCTTCCAACTACTTCTTCTCGTACATGATCTTGCAGGCCATGTCGACAAGTTCTGGAACACTCCTCCAGATTGGAACGCTGGTCATGTGGTACGTCATTGCCAGGATTCTCGACAGCACTGCACGTAACAAGTGGTCACGAAACACCAAGCTCAACCAGGTCAAATGGGGCGCCTTCTTCCCCATCTACACCAACTTTGCCTGTATCGCGTTGATCTACTGCGTGATCGCGCCGCTGATTTCCATCTTTGCCATCATCACCTTTGGGCTTTTGTGGTTTGCCCAGCGATATGCGATGCTCTATGTCACTCGGTTTGAGCATGATACCGGCGGTGTCTTGTATCCCCGTGCTATCAACCAAACCTTTACCGGCATCTACTTCATGGAACTCTGCATCGCAGGTCTGTTCTTCATTACCAAGGACGACAAGGGCAAATACGCCTGCACGGCCCACGGAATCGTCATGATTGTTGTCCTCGTCCTTACCATCCTCTACCAGGTGCTCCTCAACTACTCTTTCTCGCCACTATTCCGTTACCTGCCAATCACGTTTGAGGACGAGGCAGTACTACGTGATGAAGCGTTTCAGAGAGCTCAGGACCGCCGAATCGGTCTTCTTGAGGAGGATGAGCTGCCGGAGGAAACCGAAAGCCTGGATGGGCATGAGAAGACACACCAGCCAGAAGCTGCTCAAGACATTGAAATGCGCAAGTTCGGTAGCATTCGTCGCCCAGTGAAGCAGGTCGGCACTTGGGCCAAGGACGGAGGAAACCAGCTTCGCAACCTAGCAGCGGTGGGCAAGGCGAGGGACAAGAACAAGAAGGCCTCGGAATACCGGCGACAGCATCGCCAGAAGGATATCGAGGCCCAGCGGGCTATTGGAGAGGCACTTTTCGGAGGCATTCACGACGAAATCGAGGACCTCACTCCAGACGAGAGAGATGCTCTCGTCCGACACGCGTTCCAGCACGAGGCACTTCGAGCTCGCCGGCCTACCGTGTGGCTCCCTCGTGATGATTTGGGCGTCAGCGACGACGAGATTCGACGAACACAAGAATACAGCGAGAACATCTGGATCAGCAACGAGGGCACAGCTCTCGACAGCAAGGTCCGCGTCGTCTACGGCAGGGCACCACCCGACTTTTCAGAGGTGGACCTGATCAATCTGTAAAACACAAGACAATGAAAAGAAGACAAGACAAGACGAGGAGGAAATGTACAACGATTTTACGGCCAGGCCTTTGTTACTCTTTTGCGTGGCGTCTCTGGAAGAAGGAGGTTTCTGTGGCTCGGAGCAGCATCACAAGGCACCTTGCAGGCAAGATGCAGTTTCACTGACAGAATGAACGGCAACAAATACCCTGGCTCTAGAAGGGGCATTTTGGTCTCGATAGAAAAACAAGCAATGGAGCTGGGGAGAGATTTCGATTTTTTTGCTTATTAGACTTTATGAATACACGTATAACCATGACGCTGAATTGTATCATTATCATAGCTTCCTTGGCCGTGATTATTATGCCCTTGTCATGAGTTGTAGGCACTCACTACACTAGTAGGTGCGTTTTGAACACGCGTGAGATGCTGTCCTATGGGTGATACCTAAGAAAAGCCTTTCGGTATAGGTATAAACCGATGTACGGAGCATCGTAAGCAGCCCTGAATGCTCCAAGACTACAATCACAATAGCCCTTGAATGCTGCAAGATTATACCTATCATAGTCCTTGAATCAATGGTCCAAGACTTAAAGCAACTTGTTCTAAGAGCTCAAGCATCCCGTACTTGGAAACTGTAGCAACCTCGAGGCACTCCAATGCGGCAAAAGTTGTCGTGAATTCAACCTCTCGGGCCGTCCCGGAGCCCCATTGTCCCTGCATTAGCCCAAGGAACAGGTCTCAGGGGTAGAGTGAAAGTTTTGAGGGGCTTTGTTTCCTTCAAGGTGGAAGAGAGAATCCAGCCATCCGAGACCTGGGAAAAGAATGGTGTTGGGGAGGTGGGTTAAAACAAAAACCGCCGAGATCCGATTAGCCCACTCACCTACTTATGCTTTGTTATTTCCCCTTTAGATAACCTGATAAAAAAGGCGTAATTGGTTTAGTGGTAAAATTCTCCGTTGCCATTCGTGTAACGTCGGGGAGCCCTGGGTTCGATTCCCAGATTACGCATAGCTTTTTGCCTTTCTTTTGCCTTTTTGCTTATTCTATAACCAAGGAGAGAAGTTTTATTTCTTTTTGAAATCATAGAGAGACCTTATTCAATATGGTGCGTGTTGTGGTGGGCTCATGTGTCCATGACTACCTATTCTCCGTGTGTTGAGGTCACATGCAGCTCTCAAACCATTAATCAATACCAGCGACTCAGCTCACATCATGGCGGCTAACTCAAATCAATGCAATTCAGAGTAGAATTTTAATTTTATTACAGAACATGAATCTTTATACCGCTATCTACTACTTTTATCATAGCCATGCTAGGCTGTGTATGTCTGTATCCAAGTCTAATGATGCCGCAGCACATGTCAGAAAACGCCCCTCTAAAGCGGCTCAGCAAACCGGCATGTCATGACGGTCTGGGTCTCTCTCGACGCGCACGTCAAGGCGCTGCGTGCGAGTTTCCCTCGCGCTGGCCTTGGTCAAGCAAGTCCCATTTCAACGCCGATCCAATGAAGCCTTCCCTTGTCCTTGTCCTTTCGATGCTCAGGCAGATTGAGAGTCATGTCGGCTATAGTCCACGTTTTCGTCGCTCGTCCGCCCTCGTCTCTTCAAGCTCCTTGCGTATCATGTCGTTAAACTCCTCCGGGTTATCCAGGTACAGGTGGTGGCCAGCCTTGGGAATCAGGAGGACCTTTGTTGTGCCGTTCTCATTGCGCTTCTCCTCGTCTGTCCCGTGGAGAAGTGCCTTAAGTCTTGCGTCATTAAGCTTCTCCTGTGCTGCCAGACCACCGGCCACATCCATCCAGTCATTTTCGCCGTACATGAAAACGATAGGGAGACCTGTTTCCCTCTTTGGCGGGGCGCCGTTGGGCTGGGGAATCAGTTGTCGACCGACTTCCTGGATACGATTGATAACCGGACGACGAGCGTATGCGCCAGGGGCGAGGATATATGCCAGCGCATACTCACCGCTACCCTTTTGCTTAAAGATAGAGAATGAGTAGTCGTGGAGAGCCTGAGACTCGAGCTGCGGGAGATGGTTGAATCGCCGATAACTCCAGCCCGAGACAAATCGCGGGCCAAGAGGGCCGCTCATGCGAACGATGCTAAAGGGGGAGATGTTCTGATCCCAAAGCCAGACGAACCAGCCAGGCAGAGGGCGCCTCAAAACATTAGAGGCAGGTTTGTGCTTAGAGAGCGTACCGGAATGATCCGTGGTACTCTGCTGGTCCTCGGTAAATTCGTTCGCCAGCGAGGAAGAGTTGGGATCAGGCATGGAGGCGTTGACAGCGTAAGGGTCCTCCGGCACGCCGACCGGCGAGGCCAGAATAAGCTTCTTTAGGCGCCCAGGATACTTGATGGCGTAGGAAACAGCAAGATAGCCGCCCAGGGAATGGCCAAGCAGGGTGAACTGCTCCAGCTTTCTTGCCTTTCGCCATTCCTCCAATGCATCGATAAACCAGCTCTCAGCTTCAAGAACCTGGTCCTCCTTCTTCTTGGCGTGAATCTTGAATGGCGGCCGAGTCGAGTTACCCATGCCGAGCATGTCCAGCGCATACAGCTTCAGTCCCCTCATGCGAGAAAGGGGCTCGAAGTTCTTGTAGAAAAAACCGAGACCGGCGCCATATCCGTGGATCATGACAAGAGCATCTTCGGTTTCCTCCCCGACCCGTTCGACCGTGACTTCGTTGAGGGCGCGATTTTTGCCGGACAGGTGGACCATTGTCCGTCTCCATACTCGGGTGCCATACGGATCGGGGCGGTCGGGGGTATCAATATTTGTGATGCTGTCGTTGGCCTCTTTCAGGTGAGGCATGAGCTTCAAAAGGTTGCGCTCGACAGCCTGAGGGGCAAGACTCGTCCACTAGACATTTTGTTAGTGCTGTTCCCAACTGCGCTCCGATATTGCGCCGACTTAGACTTACCCATTGGTAGGCAGCGTCCTTGTAACCAAGGGGGAACAGAAAAGCAGAAGAAGGCTTGAGTTCAGGCTGATGCTTAAATTCCTCAGGGGCATCAGCGGTCCGGGGGGGTCGCACAGCACCGTCTGCGGTAGACATCTTGCAAGAGGCAGCAGGTAGCGAAGCGGCGAGAGTAAGACGCGATAGTTGCAACGCCGCGAAAGTCGGTTGAAGCTTAAGCATGGGCGACAAAGCCGGGGCCCTGGCCTCTTTATGAAGGCCCAGGCAGCCAAAGCGACAAAAAAGGGAGCCCCAATCAATTGATGACGCCTCGACCGTGACGCAAGTCGAGAACACGGCCTGCCGGAGTTAACGCAGAGATCGGCTTTTGGATGGTCCCGATGCCGACGACCGGCGGCTGTGTTAATGGGATGAAGTCCGCTGCGGAATCGACGAGACGGGGATACCCATTGCCAAGTCCGCAGCAATGGATTGGAAGCGGATTATGAGATGAGGCAGAGAAAAGAGCGTAAAAGGGCTCGCCCCCAGGTGAAGGAGTTGTTGAGGCAAGTAAAAAATAGTAGAGAACGTCAAGGAGCCTTGTTAGTGGGAACCTGGAAGACGGGAGGCGGGATATATCGGTTTCTGCCGCTCTTGCCTTGGCCTTGCCTTGTACTGGATACCGGCTGCACCAACGACGCTTCCCCAACGTGTTGGGAGAATCCACTGCAATTGGCGCTCGGATCACCCTAGCCCATCAGGTACCCCATACAAGTACCGACAGGCCGAGCTGGGGCTTTCAAGTTCTTCAAGGCACTGCACTGTAAAGGCCGCTAGCCTAGAGGGGAGCTCCCTGTTCTTTTTGGCTTGTGATGACGATGGACCGCCCACCGAGAAACGTTCCACCACCCGCCACGTTCCCCAGAAAAAGTCACCAGTAAAACCAACATCGACCACCACCACAACCACCTCTTGCATCGCCCACGTTTTGCGCTACCCTGAGCCGTCAGCGGCTACGAGTCCGATTAATCACTCTTGAAGCGACGAATCCCCTTCTCCCGTGCTTCCTTCCCGTCGCTTATCGGACCCGAACTTGACCGCCTATCGATCCGATTCGATCCATTCTCTCCCCCTCCCTTCGTCTCGCACCTTGGCTCCTCTGCAGTGCATGGCCTCGTGCTCTCCCTAATCGGCTGCTCTTCAGCCTCTTGGGACCGACTCGGCCGACTAGACCTCTCGATCCCCCCCCCATTGCGACATGGCCGACGACGTCGATTCCATCGTCAAGGGCGCCTCGGCCCCTAGCCAGGGCGTCAAGGAGGTTGCTGGCTCGAGTTCTTTGGGCAAGCAGGGCGACCCTCTTATCCATACTCCGAGCTCACCCTCCATGATCTACCTGAATCTGTTGATCCTCGAGGCGTCGCTGCGTGCCCAGTTTCTCGAGCTGCGCGCCAGGAAGCGCCATCATACCTTCTTCCTTGCGCTCCTGACGCTGTGGATCGCCATGTTTGGATATGCTCTCTTCTTTGCCCCCCGAGAAGACGGTAGGGGTGTCGGTGGCTCTATCTACTGGGCCGTAGAGGGTGCCGAGAAGGTGTGTTTTATGGGTGGCATCATCACCGCGATTCTTGTGTGGGCAACTGGGATCTGGGAACGCGGCATCAGGTGGCCGCGACGCTGGTTTGCCGTCTCCAACAGAGGACTGCGCGGCTTCAACTGCAAGCTCGTCATAATACGGCGGCCGTGGTGGGCTGAGGCGCTCTCGACCCTTGGTTTTTTCTTGACTTACGGCCTCTTCTCGCATACCGCCAGCTCATCATACCGATACGTCGAGCCCAGCCTCTTGCGCGAGGTTGAGAGGGAGCTTCAGATCTCGAACGATAGCCATCCTACGTTGATACTCCCCCACGAAGATGAGGAACGGGGTGGCCATGAAGAGGACCTCGCGCCAGGTGGCGACTACGTTAAATTGCTACTCCTTGCCAAACCCTTCTCGGCTACCTTTAGGGAGAACTGGGAGCTTTACCGGACCGAGTATTGGGAGAAGGAGAATGAGCGGCGCGCATTGCTGCGCAAAAAGGTCAAGGAGCGGGATCACCAGCTAGCAAAGCAGCAATATGGGTGGTTCTGGTGGCTACCATGGCGACAACCCCAGATCCGACGACAGGACCCTGAGAAGGCGACTCACCACCCGCGCCATCACGTAACCGAAAAGGAACGAAGGCGCCGGGGCAGCAGTGTTCGCCGTGCCTCGACTAGCTCTACCAGGAGCCAGACGCCGACTCTGGATAGTGAGGATCACCAAGTTAGTCGTCGATCTAGTAGTGGCTCGATTTCTGGGCGCCGGAAGAGACTCTCGACAAGCTCCAAGCCAAAGCGACCCGGAAACGACTCACGATCCGTCACTCCGGATTTCCCATCACCCCTAGCTCGAGAGAGCAGCGCAACGCATACTCTAGATTCAGGACCAGAAGGTGGGAGGGAGCTGCGAAGCTCGGGGTCGAGATCGACTGTTGGTTCGAGAGAGCGCGATGGTTGAGGGGCGCGGATATGTAGGACAAGGGGTTCTAATAACTAGCAAATGATATGTTTACGACTACTCTACGCATATATGGCATTCGAATATCTGGTGGGGAGTTTCTATGGTGAAATCTCAGAAGTGCGTCACAGCCACCCTATCAATCTCCCTTGACTCCTGGTCACTGAGAGGTGTCGCCCCTAGGGCTATGAGTGCCTCGGCTGTGTATGGTTTCCATCGCTTGGTTAGGATAGTCACCAGCGAGTGTCGAGATCCTGGGTAGAAATCGCTAGGGGCGACATAATTGATGTCAGCGCCGAGGTCAAGCAGCAGCTGCACAGAAGGAGCTGAGGCGTCGTTGTTTATGCCCAAGTATCGGGCCGCCCAGAGCAACGGTGGGTATCCATCAGCGTCTGGATCGTTTGGTCCTGCGTGTCCTCCCTCTATGATCATCCTGATGGCCTCCACGTTGCCGTTTATGACGGCGACATGCAACGCCGTAGTGCCGCAGAGTCGCTTACTAGCCGTCTCGCGGATCTCTATCGAGGCGCCGCGACGGAGGAGCAGCTCGGTCACCTCGTTCTGCCGACAATGAACCGCTGCGATGAGAGGCGAGAACGAGACAGAAGGCGGCAACTCGAATATCCCACGGTCTTGGAAATCAATGCTGTAGGAATCTATACCGATCCCAAGGCCGAGGTCGCGCCGTGTCAGGGACTGGGCATCAATATCGGCACCGTGATCCAGCAGGAACTCGACAGCATCGACCTGCCCATGTTCCGCAGCAACATGCAACGGCGTCCAGTACCATCCGGTCACAGCATCCGTCTCGGGGTCAAAGTCGCCAGAGGTGTCGTATACCCGGTGTGTCCACTCCTCAGCGGCGACGACGCGGACCGTCATGTACTCGGCGATGTGCTTCAGGGTTCCGATACGACCATGCTCGGCAGCCCAGAATGTGATGTCGTGGTTTCCCTGCTTTGCTTGTCGCTTGTAGAGGAGCGGGATGGCGATGTCGTAGAGGTGGTGCGATGTTGCTGCGATGCTGACTATTGCTCGGTTTGTGCAGCATTCTAGGACGCGACAGATTATCTCGGTGGGTAGATGATGGAAAGACGCCATTGTGTATCTGTTTGTGAGTAATTGTCTCAATGCTTAAAACTGCAATGTTTTTGAGTTGTAGATCTGATCTGCCAATTGAGGCGATTTGATGCAGGTGGTTGAAAAAGATCATGATCCCCGCTTAGGTAGGCAGATGCCCTGTTGTGTCGTCCATTCAGCCCATATGCCAGAAGATGAGCACTCAACCCGTACTGAATCTGCTTCATGTAAACGACATTCCATCTCTGTAATTTTTACCTTGACTGACGATGAATGACAACCAGACCTTTGTTGGAGAACAATCTGGGCCAAGCTGAACACTATTTCGCGAGTTTTCGCATATAGGCCCGAACCAACATACCCTAGATGATGTCGCAATTTCTTGCTGCCATCTTGATAACGGCATGGCCGAGCACTATAGAGTTCGTGACGGGCTTATATCTTCTCTTATCTTCCCCAAACTTTATTTCTGTTACAGTGAGATCCGTGCTGTCGTTATCATAGGTAGCGGACTCACCGAGACCAGACCAACTGCCGGAGTCTAGATATACGACCGAAGCACCAATAGCGTCTAAGATGCCGAACCTCGACGTCCAATGAGAGGACGTTCCGCTTACCAAGAGCAACAACTCTGGCAATTTTCGCCGGCAGTGGTTAATTTGATCTTCCAGCAGTCATGACCATCCACTGAGGCAAGACTCAAGCTACAAGCAAGCATCCTCTTTGCGAATAAATGACCGCGTACTCGGATCAAAGGAGAGGTATTCTCTTACATGCTACAACTTATTCATCTTGCTGCGGGATTTGATACGACCCAACGATCGCCAACCTGACTCGCTGCAACCCTGACCAAGATCCTGGCCCCATATGACTCAAGAAAATAGAACCGCATACGTAAAAAACTTAGAATAGAGGGGCCACGGGACTCGTAGACTAATGAGGAAGACTCCCCATCTCATCCCAGCTTCGGCTTGGCCCATCCATGGTACGAGCTTTCTCCAGGAGCCCAAGATACCCGCCGGCACCTCGCCGTCGGCCACCAACGACCGTGAGGCATTCATATCAAAGGTGGACATGCCTCGCATGCCCAGAGTCTATCAATTCCTTTTACTAGGCTAGTTTATTCGCTGAATCCGGGGTAAAACATGCATGAGCGGTGCCGCCATCCGCCCGCCGTTATCTCCCCGGCCTGATCTTGAATCCTCTGACGGGACAGTCACTATCTTCTAGGTCGGTCCAATTGGGGATAAGATCAGAGATAAACTATGGCACGAGGTTTCTATCTGCAGCGCGGCGGGTTGTGGGAGGACAAACGGTTGTGTAGTTAAATAAGCTTGCTTCTGCACGACTAACACAAACGGTTCGGACCCCTCATCTCTTGTATTCCCTCCCTCTCCCCAGTGCCGTCTTCTAGAATCTGTCGTAGAAGCTGCTTGCAATGTTTAGCTGGAACAAGTTTCTCTCTGCGAAGCCGTCTCTGGACGTTCCAAGTCTGGAGACGGTGGACCTCAATGACAAGGAGATGGAGAAGAGGATCGTCAGGAAGCAAGATCTCCGTATCATGCCCTGGATCTGTGTCACCTACCTGCTGAGTATGTGACTATACACTCTCATTCTAGCATCTGCTGACATTCCCCAAGACTACCTCGATCGAGTCAACCTGGGCAACGCACGCACACTCAACAATGACACCCCCGAAGACAACATCGTGGCCCAGCTCGACCTCACCGGCCAAAAGTACAACATCGCCGTGGCCCTCTTCTTCGTCCCCTACGTCCTGATGGAGTTCCCCAGCAACATCCTCCTCAAGTACTTTTCGCCCAGCAAGTGGATCGCCAGGATCATGGTTTCGTGGGGCATTGTAACCATCTGCACCGCTGCTGTTTCGACATATGCCGGTCTGCTGATTGTGAGAATCTTTCTCGGTCTCGCCGAGGCTGGTTTCTTTCCTGGGTGAGTTGGAAGCCTTCTCCGAGAAGAGAGGTTTTGCTGACTGGATAGTGTCATGATGTACCTATGCTTCTGGTACAAGCCAGAGGAGCGAGCAACTAGGATGGCTATCTTTGCTTCCAGTGTCGCAGTGGCTGGTGCTTTTGGAGGTTTGCTGGCTACTGGCATCTCCTTCCTCAACGGCAAAGCTGGTCTGGCCGGCTGGCAGTGGTAAGTTTTGAAACTGCTCCGCGAATATCTCGTTGTCTAACGAGTGCACATAGGCTGTTTGTCCTGGAGGGTATTCCCGCTGTCATTGTTGGTGTTATGGTGTGGTTCTGGCTCCCCGATTGTAAGTACCAACACATATAAATCGAATCTTGAATTATGCTAACCTGAGCTGGATCAGACCCCCAGACTGTCTCGTGGCTCTCCCCTGAGGAGAGGGCATTCGCCGTCAAGCGCCTTGGCCCCTACGCGCCCTCGATGGGTGACAAGCACTGGGACAGCAAGGTCGCCAAGGAGACCATCATGGAGCCCTTCTTCTGGCTCTTTGCCATCCAGTACTTCCTCATGACCAACTCGCTCAACGCTTTCGGATACTTTGCCCCCTCGATCGTCGCCTCGCTCGGTTTCAAAGGATACACCGCCCAGCTCCTGACGGTTCCTCCCAACGTCTTTGCCCTCTTCATCATCATCGGCAACTGTCTGCACAGCGATAGGACCAAGGAGCGGTCGAAGCACGTCATTGCTGGTCTGGCATTTGTGGCTACTGGGTATCTTTTGCTCGCTGTTGTCACCAACTGGCGTGTTCGCTACTTTGCCGTCTTTATCATTGCCTGCACTAACGCGGCTGTGCTGCCCTTCGTTGCTGTAAGTGATCATCTCTAGTATTTGCACATAGAAATGGGTTATTGACTTCAAATCCAGCACCGAACAGCCACCGTCCGAGGCTCAACCGCGACGGCCCTGGCCACTGGAGGTATGATCGCCATTGCAAACACTGGCGGTATCTCTGCGCCCTTCCTATTCCCCAGCAGCACCTCTCCCATGTACGCGATGGGCAACTGGACAGTCTTTGCATTCCTCGTCGTGGCAGTCATCATGACTGGATACGTCTGGTATGTCTTTGGCAGCCACAGCGGTTACCGTACTGGATCTGCGGATGAGGGAGGCCATCTCGAGGTCCTGGACGCGGGCGATCAGGACCCCAACCAGGTCATGAATGATGCGCTTTCGATGGAGAAGAAGAAGGAGCAGATCAAGGATATGGACATGGCTTGATGACTCGTGTTTTGAAAAAGTTGAATTTTGGCTCTCATGGCTCACATTGTTATGATCCATGAGAATAGAGTATGAAGTTGCAGATTACAAATCAAATATGATGCTGCTACCGAATTTCATCCCGAAGATATTTGATCGGTTGATCGAGTTCCATTGACAGAGTGTTAATGACGCCCGTATTGTTCACAGCCTCCGACTTCGCTTGTCGTTGAATGTCACTGCTCGTGATGGTTGTCCACCTGCCAACCAGTCAGCGCAGAGTTATTTCCGCCCTTGACAATGACAAAGGAAGTTCACAGCTCAAGGTAGAATTTAACTTGTTCTCTAGCTTGTTCAATTCGTTACGAATTGCTCTTGTAAAAAGGCGACCGAAAATCGGGTGTGAAATGCTCCATTCAGGTGCGTCGGAACTCCCCCGCATCCCGGCATTTACTTCGGATAGTAACACGACGACGCATGGATGTATAATCGGATAAAGAAACAACCAGTCTAGCCTTTATTATAAATGCGTCTTGATTGTTTTTCACTTTGATTGCATCACAGAATATCCAAGACAACGAATTCATCGCCGACATGTCTGACGTTAGAGACTTGGAAATCGCCCTCATCGGCTCGGGCATGGGTGGCCTAGGAACCGCCCTCGCCCTCGCCAAACGAGGCTTCAAACACATCAATGTCTACGAGGCCGCCAGTAACCTCGGGTTCGTTGGAGCCGGTATTCAGATGGCTCCCAACATGGGCAGGATTCTTGACAGGTTGGGCTGTTGGGAGGACATTGAGAAGGAGTCAACCTGTGTGACAGGGAGCAGCATCAGACGTATACCTTGATCCAGTCGCCTATTCAGAGCTTGACTAACAATGATTAGAGGGGGCCACCAATGTTGAACTCGCTCACGTTGACATGCCCGACATCAAGACCAAGTATGGCTACTCTCACTGCTGTGGCCATCGATCATCCTTGGCTGGCCACATGTATGAAGCGTGCAAAAAGGAGAGCAGCATCAAGTTCCACTTCTCAACCAGCCTGCTGGAAATCACCAACTTCTCCCCTCGGGTGTCGTTCAATGTCAAGCCCAGAGACTCGGAGCCTTACGCGTGCCACGCTGACGTTCTGCTCGGTGCCGACGGCATCAAGAGTGTGACGCGAGCCCAGCTGCTGCAACAGGTGGGTGCTGAGCCCGAAGAGGCCGAGACTGGACAGGCTGCCTACCGAATCATGCTCAAGAGAGAGGACATGGCCCACGATCCAGACCTTCTGGCTTTGGTTGACAGTGACGAGGTGGTCAGATGGGTTGGAGAGAAGCGCCACATCATTGCCTACTCCATCGCCAACAAGTCCATCTATAACCTGTCGACAGTCCAGCCAGATGAGAACTTCGCCACGGCCCCATCCATCACCTACACAACCAAGGGGTCGAAGAAGGTCATGCTCAAGGTCTTTGAGACCTTCTGCCCTCTCGTGCAAAAAATGCTCAACCTGGTCCCCGAAGGAGAGGTCTGCGAGTGGCGTCTGAGGATGTACAAGCCACTGCCAACTTGGACACAAGGGTCCGTCGCTCTCGTCGGAGACGCCTGTCATCCAACGCTGCCGCACCTGAGCCAGGGAGCAGCCATGGCCATCGAGGACGGCTCGACCATCGCCGAGGTGCTGCTACAAGCCCCTGATGCTCGGCCCGAAACCATCGCCAGGTGCCTCAAGGTGTACGAGCTGTCTCGGAAGGAGTGGACCTCGAACCTCGTCCAGATGGCCTACATGTCCGGTCGAACGTTGCACCTGGGCGAGGGCAAGGCCAAGGAGGAGAGGGACAGGATGTTCAAGGAGCACAAGAGCAACGGCGCAGTGCCAGACAAGTGGGCATCTCCAGACGTGCAAAAGATGATTTACACCAACGACTGTGTTGAAAAGGTCAGGGCGGAATTCGAGACACTCTTTGCCGGGGTATAGTATCAGATCGGTTTGAGATCTGCGGCCACATATGCACAGCACAGCACATACTAGTCTGCATTCGTGGAGGTGAATTATATGATTAGAAGTCGTGCTTTGATATCAAGGAAACAAGCAAAAACAGTTGAATGAGTCCTTCCGGTACCTAATCAAACGAAACCCCAACGCCTTGAACATTCCAGTGAATTCTGCCCGTCTCCAGATGCGCCAACGCTGCGCTCGCCCCCAGTCTCCTGCCTTTCGCGAAAAAGACCCCAGTTGCCATCAAATTCTCGACAATCTTGCGCAGTGTAGTGACGGTGATATCGCGGTGGTAGGTCTTTGCGTAGTCGGTTTATCTTTTGTTTAGAAGAGGCAGTCCAAGCAGCAGCAGCAGGCCAGACCGGCGAGCAGTCCAGTCATAAGGCCACCTCCGGAACCGCCTCCTCTCCTGTCGTCTTCGGGGTAGTAGCCTTGAGGGGGAGGGCCGCCGGGCTGGCCATAGGGACCTGGCTGAGGAGGATAGGGGCCCTGTCCAGCTGGGAAGGGACCTTGTTGCTGGTTGTAGTATCCCATCTGAGGGCCTTGCTGATAGTAGCCTTGCTGGCCCGGCGGAGGGCCCTGCTGGTATGGATCTTGCTGATAGCCGCCGTAGGTAGGCTGAGGGGCACCTGGGGGAGGGCCGTAGGCAGGCGGTTCGTCTTGCTTGTAGGCCATGGTGAAGCGGTAACGCGCTGTGTGACTCTGAAAAGGAGAGGTAGTGGTGGATTGCGAATAGGGAGCGCGCAGGAATGAGCGGCCGATTTGTGTTTCGCGAGAAAGGATGGGATATCAGTCGATATGAACAGAAGGAGAGAAGTATTGACGAGACGAGGAGAAAGGAAAGACGACGGTGAGGAGAGGAAGCTCGTAACTAGTAGTAAAGTAAGTGTCTGGTGTCCGTCGGTGCTAAACTCTCCCTCTCACATGGCCCCTTGCACGCCACAGGCCGCGTTTGCGGGACTACGCGGCACGGGATTGGTGTGCGCAACGAGCTGCGCCACGCTTGGCCCTTCCAGGCCCGAACGCCCCCGTTTAACCAGAAGCTTGGCATCTCAATTCGGTGCGCTTGGAAGGCCTCCCACTGTGATGCCAGCGCCAACGTGCATCTACGACGCTGACTTTTTGAAATTTGAATGTGCATTTTGCTTGTCCTCGATGTGTTTCAAATTTCCACCGCTTCTTACACGAGCTATTTTCAAGCCAACAGATGCATGAAACCGTCTCGGTTGGGCAAGTATACGAGTTCAAGGCTGCGCCACTCCCTCGAGGCGCTCGTTACTTCGTGCCGATATTTCCGACGATATCAGTGACGCTCTGGCTTGACAGAATGGCACGATTCCAAATCAGAAAGTGGCATACGCCTCCAAAGGTTCAACAAAACTTAGACTCGGACTTGATACAATGGCATGGCTGGGCAGCTTCTCAGGGGCGGAATAACGTAGGCCCTGTGGCTGATGCACATCATGTGACTTTGCTCCTTCGGAGCTGTTCTGTGGCTTGACACTTGCCCCACCAATGTTCAATCGCCGCACCACGAAAAAGTGATTAAATTCATCCATCACCGAGAAACCCCACGATCACGAACCGACGCCCCCCGACGAAGCTCTACGACGCATCCCGACGGCACCGCGAGATAACGACGATATAGAAACAGTCGCCCGGATACGCTCCATTCATCATGGCTGCCGCCGTTGCGAACAAGCCCAAGTGAGTGCAGCGCAGTTTGGACTGGGGTATTGATATGCCCTCTGACTAACCCCACCATCAAACAGGCACGACTGGGCCGACGACGACGATATCGAGGAGACCTCCACCGATCTCCCTCCCCCCCAGACCATCTCCAACAAGGACGGCACCAAGACCGTCATCACATTCCGCTACAATGACGAGGGCGAGAAGGTCAAGACGACTCGCCGCATCCGATTCATCACCCACACCGAGACCGTAAACCCCCGCGTCGCCGACCGGAAAACCTGGTCCAAGTTTGGCCTCAGCGCAAAGGATCCCCCGGGCCCTGCCCCCGATACCACATCCGTCGGTGAGAACATCATCTTCCGACCAAGCATCAACTGGCGCAAGGATGCCAAGGACGAGACGGCCGACCCCAACGCCCAGGCCATGAAGGACAAGCTCAAGGACAAGAAGGTCAAGTGTCGTATTTGCAACGGCGAGCATTTCACTGCCAGGTGTCCGTACAAGGACACCATGGCGCCCATCGGAGAGACCGGCGCCGCCGACGTTGCCGCTGGCATGGGCGACGAGCCTGGGGCTGCGGCCGGTGCGGCCGGTGCCAAGAAGGGTTCATATGTGCCTCCTGCGCTGCGTGGCACCGGAGGAGCTGGCGAGCGGATGGGATCCAAGTTTGGCGAGAGGGACGACTTTGCTACGCTTCGCGTCACCAACGTGAGTGCTGCCGTCCCAAGGCTCTTGCCTTGTATGCTGACTTTATGGTATAGGTTTCCGAGATGGCCGAAGAGGGAGAGCTGCGCGATATGTTCGAGCGGTTCGGTCGCGTCACCCGAGTGTTCCTTGCCAAGGACCGGGAAACCGGCATGGCCAAGGGATTCGCCTTTATCAGCTTCGCAGACCGCGGCGACGCTGTCAAGGCCTGCAGCAAGATGGACGGATTTGGTTTCAAGCATCTCATTCTCCGGGTGGAGTTTGCCAAGAAGGCTCAGTAGGGATTTTAAATTCTTGTCATCACGGGTTAGTTAGGGGGCACGGTAATGCATTGGTTGAGGGCTTTAACCTCATGATTCGACGTCTGGGTACGGTTCTGAGATGGGGACACAAAAGTGATATTGCCTGCTTCGATTTGTGATTTTGGACGAGGCGGGAATGTTTGGGAGACCAGCTCGTTGAATGATTACTGTTGCACAATGAGTGTTGCGATATGCCTGTGATCAAACTCGGTTTGTATCTGCCTGTGCTAGTCAGTCGTAGATGTCGATGTCGTTCGATTAGGCTCTGGACAACCCTGGACAGGCCAAGAAAGCTTAGACTCGACAAGGGCCTGGATATGATAGGCAAAGGCCTTCCGATAATCATGACCTGGTTATGTATTTTCTCTGAAGCTGCTAAACACTTGGTACTGCACTGCTGTCGTCAGCTCACCCGAGCTGTCTGCCAAGCACGAACTGGGCTTCATTTCAACAAAGAAAAAAGTACACAAGACAGAAAACAACACTTGTTTAGGAAAGCTGAAATGTCTGTTCAAGTCATCTCCGTGGCCTGGAGTTTGATGGTCCCTTTACTTGGCTTCCCCTCTTTGACCTGGGAAAGGGAAGTGGAATGAGTTGTCGCGACCGAGCCCCTTTCTTACCAAACAACTTTGTCTGGACTGGTTCTTCAAGGATGTTGTTATCAGGAACTCTAGTAGCTTCCCAGCTAGCCACTCATTGCTTCGTACATACCGAGATAGTCCAAAAGACCGAATGAAGACTTGATGGCGAAATCAGAGCAGCCCAACAGAGTCGCTAATCGTCTTTGATTCCCAATGGAAAATTGCGGTGTCTTCTCAGCAGGAATAACGCACACTGAACTTGAGTCCCGCGAGCGGCGATTGACGTTTGGTATGCAGAGGGCTCGATACGGTGCCGAGGCCTTTCATCAAATCCCATTCTTCCAACTGGACGATTGGCAAGCAGGGCACTGCAGACTTTAACCGTGCCAATAGGGCTCCCTGAGAGTCGACCCGTGACTCGGCCCAAAGATAGGTATTGTTTAGCGATTTCTCATACTTCGGGATTATGTGAGTCGTTCAGAACTCGCAATCTCAGGGGGCTGCCGTAAACTGGTAATGGATCCTTGCCCACCAGCAGATGTCTCGACTCCGAGGCAGATGGAATGGCAACGAAGGAGAAGGAGATAGCAATTAAAATACGAAAACAGACCAGGGACCAATGAGCTTCAGCTTCCCAACAACTTGTGAACCGCTTATTCTAAGATGAAAACTGGCTCAATAGCGGGGACGAGACACTGCGGGATAAATGTCTCTCTCGCCTCTAGCAGTCGGGTCAACGGGATCCCTTCGGGATTCATCGAGGCGGATTAAGAAAAGGCCACTGTAAGATTAGCCATTGGCGTGTTTCGTTCTCAACAGAATCGACTAGCTCGTGAAAGCAAGGGTCGCAGGTCGAGACCCTTGAAGACTGATGACTAGGGCTTGGGTGATGGACGATCTCGAGAAAGTCGCTTCCGGATCCAGCTCACGGTCTCGTGCTCACGGTCTTGGGAGGTCTCTGGAGGCAGACAAGCGAACCTTGAGCTGAAATTGAGACTTTGACGGCAGCAACTTTGCAAATGTATCGAGTCACAATGACCTCAATGTTGACTTTGAATCTCAGCCGTAGCAGGACGAAGCATCTGAGATGCCTCTTTCCTCTCTGCTGTTCAGATTCACATGTGATTGTACCCCACGGATCTCGTTTAAATGAGGGTCCATTTCGTGCGCTGGCCTTCAAGGAT
Source organism: Fusarium neocosmosporiellum (assembly GCA_006518225.1). NCBI lineage: Eukaryota > Fungi > Ascomycota > Sordariomycetes > Hypocreales > Nectriaceae > Fusarium > Fusarium neocosmosporiellum. The sequence goes on along the minus strand of SSHR01000520.1, from coordinate 40,023 downwards.
CAGTGAGACGTGAGAGAAGCCACTGGACCTCTTCCATGGTCGAAGCTCACAGGAGACTCATCCGAGCCCCCACCGCCGACGGGTGGGGTAGCTCCCGCGGTACCTATCGGGAGGCGTCCTCGATCACGGCGCCGGGCGCCGGCTGCAGTCCGTCTCTGCAGCGGCAGGGCAGGTTCCGGGTAGAATCGGCGTCGAGGAGCTGTCGGCGGTCGGGTCATGTGATGCCGTGGACATCAGGAGATGTTCTGTAGAGCAATAGCTCGATTCTCAGTAGAAGCTTTGTTCTCGAGATGCGGACCGAGCAGGGAGGGCACGCGACTGAGGCGCCGAGAGGTGGAGAAGTTGATGGAAGTCCAAAGTCTTTCTTTGAGCAGCGTTTGGAGCCATTCCTAGCCCCACGCATTGAGTAAGGCTGGCGGGCTCCACGGTGTCACAGTGGGCTTAGCGGCTCCTGCTCCCTTGCAGCGCTCGCTCAGTGGCCCAGGCCCGTTGAACGGTTGCAGCAGATGGCGCTGGAAATCAAGTCTGCTCTTTGCCTCCGTCAAGTTCTACCACACCCTCTTTCATTCTTATTCGCATCCCACAGGCTAAACAGATCAGCGACTACCGCAAGCCCAGACGAACCTTCAAAGTCGCGCCATTGGTGGCTTCTTGCACGTTCTTCTGCAAGAGGTCCGGGGAATAAATCGAGGCACAGCGCGGCTTCCCTGCTAAATCCCTCCTCTCCCTCCACTCACGACGCATTAGCTAGCCCCAGCTTCCAGCAGCTCGAGCTCCAGACCCTGTCCTGTTCTGTCGTGTCCCGTTCGGAGCAGACAGAGCAGTGCTCAACCAACTGGCCCCGTGCTCTTCCAGCGGAGCCCTGACGTCGTTTCGAGCGCACGAGGGGCCTCCCCAACAATTGTCCGTTTCTAGGCTCCGTCCCCGTCCTCACTCGCCATTTCTACTTTCTAAACCACTTCCTTCTCTTTTTCCTCGTCCTCAAGGGCGTCCAATTCATCAACACCCGTCTTGTCAATTCAACATTGCTCTTCTGCTGAGCATCCAGCAACAGCCATGAGCACTGCCGCCGATCTGCCCTCCACCGGCCCTGGGCTTCGGCTTCGGCAGGCTGGGGTCGAATCGTCGGCCGATCAAGACAAGCTTCCCTCAGAACCAGGGCACAGTCGCGAGTCGTCAGATGCCAATGCCGATGCCAATGTGTCATCCGACAAGGCAAGCAAGACGTATGGACGAACCCCGGACGGCACAGGTACGCTTTGATCGTGGCAAAACATCGTTTGTCGCGTTGGCTGACTTTCACATGTCAAACAGTCTTCATTGTCCCCACCACTCATGACATGGTTTCTCAACTTCTTGATCCTCGACAACCAAAGAACTTTTCTGATGCAATCGTCTTGACTATCCTTGGCCTTCACATCTTGGCTGCCTATTTCCTTCCCTCTGCCTGGAAGCGCATTGTCTTTGCCTTTGTCTTTCTCTTCTGGCGAGCCTCCTACAACATTGGAATTGGCGTTCTACTTCGGATTCAGTCAAACCATCGCCGCCTCGTCACCTGGGCTCGTCGCTGGAAGCTCTTTGAGAATCCAGCCACCGGCAAGAACCCCCGACCATGGCTCTACAACCTGCTCAAACACGAGCTCGAGACAAAGATTGAGGAAGATTACGAGTTCGAAAAGGCACCCATTGAGTACAACACATGGCTGGTCTTCCGGAGGGTAGTTGACTTGATCCTCATGTGTGATTTCGTGTCCTACTGCCTCTTTGCAATCGTCTGTGGTCACAGCCCCGAGGGTGAGAACCCCCTGATTGGCTTCTCTCGATGGGCCATTGGCATCTCTCTCATCGGCTTCAACCTCTGGGTCAAGCTGGACGCTCACCGTGTCGTCAAGGATTTCGCCTGGTACTGGGGAGATTTCTTCTACCTCATCGACCAGGACTTGACCTTTGACGGTGTCTTTGAGATGGCCCCCCACCCCATGTACTCGATCGGCTACGCGGGTTACTATGGCATCTCCATGATGGCCGCCAGCTACGAGGTGCTCTTCATCTCCATCCTCGCTCATTTGGCCCAATTCGCCTTCCTCGTGATTGTTGAGAACCCTCACATTGAGAAGACCTACAACCCTCCGCCCCCTCGCAAGCGAACTGCCTCTGAGAGCCAAGGTGAAGTTGTGCCCGCCGATATCAAGTCGCTTGAGGGCGCATTCGATCAGCAGACTCTTGCACCCACACAAAAGGAATCGCCCGCTCCGGTCCACAACCTGGTTGGCTTGAACAACATTGACCTGTTCCGAGTCCCTGACTTTACTGTCATTGTTCTGCCATCTTATGTAGCTGTCCTCACCTTTGTGACGCCCTCAACTCCCGTCTGGCAAGCCATATTTGTCCTCCACGCACTGGCGTGGCGCGTTTGGTATCACCTTGGCCTTGGCCTCATTCTGGATAAGCAGTCAAAGACCAAGATGTGGACGCGTCACTTCCTCAAGTTCGGCGAGAGTGCTGGCGAGGCATGGCGCCAGTGGAAGGGCCTTCACCACATCAGTATGATCATGTGCAACACCGCCTTCATTGCCGCGTGCTGGAAGATGTACTCCCCCCCTGAGGACTGGGCCTACGGCTTGGTGATGCTCAAGCACGTTCTCGGTGCCGGACTGGTGGCCCTACAGCTGTGGACTGCCTTTAGCGTCTATGACTCCCTTGGCGAGTTTGGATGGTTCTGCGGTGACTTCTTCTTTGACCAGCAGGCCAAGCTGACCTACAAGTCCATCTACCGATTCCTCAACAACCCCGACCGATTCTTTGGAACTGCTGGTGTGTGGGGCGCGGCGCTCATCACCTGGAGTCGATCCATCTTCCTCATGGCCCTGGTGACCCAGATCCTGACCGTCTTCTACATCTCGTATATCGAGCGACCGCACATGCAAAAGATCTATGGCCGGAGCCTTCGCAGAGAGGCGGGACTCACCAAGTTCATCAAGCGCTCGCTTCCCCCACCCGTCAAGGGATGGCAGGAGAGCGTCGACAAGGTGCTGGACGATACTACTCAGTTTGTCGAAGACTTCCTCGATACTGCTCGACCCAAGTTTGCGGCTGGTGTCAAGACTATTGTCAGAGACACTTCGGCGCTGTTCAACATGGCTCCTGCCCGACTTACCATCACACGAATCGCTCCCGACTTGCAAGGCCACGATCCTAAGCTGTATTCTCTCTCAGTGCAGGGCACGCCCTCGATGAGTGCCTCTATTGACGAGAAGTTCACTGGAAAGGAGAGCTTGACTGGCAGATTCCCCAAGCAAGTCAAGACCATGATCTACGAGTACGGTGCGCCTCTTCGAGTCAAGTGGAGGGCACCCGCGGGCCACAGCAAGAAGGACTGGATCGGTCTTTACATGGTCACGGACAACCGTTCTAGGGAAACGACCGAGGTGCCATCACTGGGACGCTGGGCACCTACAAATGCTGGCGTTTATGACTCGTTGACAGCGGACGTCAGCATTGCCGTAGAAGAGCATCCTGTTTCGACAACCGAGACAACCGAGACCGACATGGTGGAAGGCGAGGTTGAATTCCGAGGAGACAAGCTGTGGTGGACACAAGGTGTTTTCGAATTCCGATACCACCATGGTGGACACCACACTGTCCTCAGCATCTCCGAGCCCTTCGAGATCCGTATCGGCAAATTTGACGAGGAGGACGTTGATGTCGGTGCCAAGGGGCTGTACGAGCAGGCGGTCGAGTCAGCTCTTCTGCCTGTCGTCCAGAACTGCCTGGACCGCGATCCTGATATTGCGCCTAACCAGCCTGAGGAACCATTTGGTGGCCACGTTGAGCGAGACACCAAGTACGCCAAGAGAATTGTGTATGCAATTCGGGAAATGTTTGGTATCGAGTTTGCACCACCTGTAGTGGCTGCGGACGGAAGTGTGAGGAAACTTGCATGGAGAGTCTGCAACGCAAAGGAAGTTTTGGTACGTGCAAGAAATATTGATTCCATTGATTGTAACTTGATGCTAACTGACTTTGTCTAGGCACCTTACAGCATGTCTCGTTCAAGAGGAACCACTACGCCTGCAATCCAAGATTTCCCTGCCGAGAAGGCTTGAGTTTGGGAGCGAGAGGAAGTGATGATTGGAGCGTTAAGAGCCTAGGAATGTGTTGTTTTGAAAAGGGGTGATGGCGGGGTGAGTTCAAGATCCATATGATACCAGGAAAATGTGATAAAAGACGAGAGGGAAAAGGGGAGTAAATACGGGCTTGGACATTTTTCCAGCTATAGGAGTTGATACAAAAAGACAATAACATCTGGTGTTTATGACCATTTCTTTGAGGAAGCTGTTGGTTGTAGAAGATGGTGGGCTGATAAAACACGCTTCATGATTCGTAGAATGATGTGAGACGGGAAGCGGCCGTGTCATGGATGTGGCTGCTGCTGCTCCTCCTCCTGCTGGTGTGAGGCAGGGCCCTCGGCCGTTGAACCCACCCACCGGGATATGGTTAATTAAGAATGGAAATGGATGCATATGAAACGGGCACATGATACATACGAACGGTGACCACTGCATCCATTGCATCGACCTGAGGGAGGCTTTTGCTGTGGCTGTTGAAGCTCTCACCAGCCCCTATCTGTCTCATATGGTATCCACTGACAGACAGGCCAGCTTCAATCAGCTCGACTCTTCCATGGACGCTCACTCACTCTCATTTCCTTTTATTCCCTTAACCCGCAATCGCTTCCTTCATCACCCGCTCTCTCCACCTGCTCCGCATCAACTCCATTCCATCCCATCCCATCCCCCTGCATCACGTCGGCTAAAAACCCCCCTGCCAGCCCATTTGGGCAATGCTCGAATCTTAGCGCCGGATAGCTAGCGTGAGGTCGGGTTGCTTTGCTTTGCTCTGTTGACCATCGTCGTCAACTCTCAAGAGTCCGATCTGATTATCGACTTGCCGCTTTAATACGCTGCCGAGAGCCGGAGTCACACAATGGGGTTGCTTCACAGGCGGGCTCCCTCGTTAGGGAACCCCTTTCGGGACAACAACACCGCGATGCTGGTCTCGACCCTGTTCTTCGCGTTGCCGGTATTTCTGCTGCTGCTTCATTGCGCGTACCACACCCTTTACCGCGGGTATGCGCCTTGGGGCATGACCCACGGCTACTCCAAAGACCATGTGCTGTCGGAATCTTTCCTCTATGTGGCCTCCTACAGCGGGGTTGTCACTACGCTTAACATCACGGGTGTCAGACAGCCAGGGGGGCGTTGTCGTTGCTCTTTCACCTGTGTCGACAACCGAGGGATGTGCTGGGAGCCCGTCGTGGCTTGCACTAGCTGACCGGGACTCGTTTCTTTACTGTCTTGATGAGGGGCTGAAGGACGGGAAGAATGGCTCGCTCGTGTCCTTCAGGACAAACCAAGATGGGTCCTTGACACAGTTAGACAAGGTGTCCACAGTCTTTGGACCTGTCAGCGCTTCGTCGTATGACGACCGAGGCCACAGCCTTGTGGTGGCCCATTATTATATTGCCCCTTCGTGATGAGGTCCAGAAGCTAACAGAGCACCCAGTGGTGGTTCAGCCCTTTCCACTTGGGACGTCCGGGATCCAGCCAAGATATCTCCCATTCAAGCTCAAGAGTTTGAACTTGCTAAACCTGGCCCGAATCCCTCACGGCAAGAGGCACCGCATCCTCATGCCGCGGTTGTTGACCCCAGCGGTCGATTTGTCCTTGTGCCAGATCTGGGCGCTGACCTCATCCGCGTATATCTTGTCGACCACGCGGGCCCTGGCTTGGTAGAGCTTGGGCCTCTGGCCGTTGCTGCTGGCAGCGGGCCTCGACACATAGCCTTCGCCGTGAAGCACAAGACGTTCATGTATGTTGTGACCGAGTTGGACAACACAATCGTCGGTTATGAGGTGGCGTACGGCCAAGACTCCATTGCGTTTGAGGAAATCTGGAAGAGTGGCATCCACGGCAAGGACAAGGATGTGCCGGAGGGTGCGGCGGCTTCTGAAGTTGTCGTCTCTGTAAGTGCCGACCTCTTGGGTTCTGAAAGACGGTTCAACGTCAGCTAACATTCTTCACACAGCCTGACATGAGATTCCTTATCCTCTCTTCTCGTAACGAGAACACTCTCCAAGTACCCAACTTTGATCCCAGCAACACCACAAGTATCATCTCGGACCCACTCATCGGCTTTGAGATAGATGCCGAGACGGGGCACCTCAACCTGCGTCAGGAGGTGCCTTGCGGAGGAAGATTCCCTCGTCAGTTCACCATCAACAAGGCTGGAACCTTGGTTGCGGTGGCACTTCAGAGTGATGATCGAGTTGTCGTCATGGAGAGAGATGTCAAGACCGGCTTGCTGGGCAAGTTTGTTGCGTATGCCGAAGTGGAAGGCGGAGTCACAGCTGTCGTGTTTAATGGGTGATCAGGCCATATTTCAAACAAAGTCAGCATTGATCGTCCCCCTTACGAGCAGTTCCGGTCCTCTTCCGTGATGCACCTTGCCTCTGTTGGGTGTGAGGGTATACATGAGAGTCATGTAGCTGTCAGACGGCGCCGCCCACATTCCGAGACGTGCGTCCTGTTAGAGTCGTTCAAACATCAGCCGTATCCGCATTCGATCAGACGTCAATGCGTAGAACATCGCGTCCGGGTCGACGGCTTCCGAGTCCGATGATGGATGAAGCCGAGTAAGTTGGGTTGCAGTGCCAGGGGCAGTCGCCTTGCTCCGCTGCCATGTCCCCAGGTGATCGACCATCTCGGAGCTGTGGCGATCGTGCTATCTGCAGTTTCTGATGCAGGGGGAACGCCCTGAAGCACGTTATAGCATCAGTGCATTAATGTTTCTTCCTTGCAGATACTTGGGAGTGGGATGAACTTGTTTCAAGGCAGCACACGGGGTTCTCGGAGCCGAGTACAGCAGCCCTCTATGGATCCATCCAAGACCCTTACTTTACTTTCATTACAGAACCGACTCGGAAGTTGACAAGTTCCGATAATCCGGCAAGGTTCTAGTCGCCGTTTTCAATAGTTCAACTCATGGCTGGCAAGGCTTGTGAAGCAACGGTTGGGGTGCATAAGGCCCCGCCGAAGAAAGTGTAGCTGTAATGCGCGGTTGAGGTTTTCCGTGTGATGAGACTACAGCAGCTGCATGAGAGCAGGCTCGCAAAGACTCCTGAGGTTGTTGCGGTGAGCGCCGTGGCTGAGACTGCCGTTATCTTCAACATCGAGCGGCTGCTCAAAGGTTGTCAACCTAGGCTCCTTGAAGTCGCATTAGGCGTGAGCGTCAGCCCGCGTGTCGGTACTTGGACTGAACGAAATGATCTGGGAAGCGTCACAGACAACCTTGGCCAGCCTTTTCCTCTGTTGGAGACAACGTGCCACACCCCAAGCTTCCCCGCAAGTTTGACAGGCATTCCGAACTGGACCAGCATCATGTTCAGCGCCCCCAGACCGGGAGGGGGTGCACTGGGGGGCCTCCAGGTCGGCTACGGGCTGAGGATCGGATTGGGTAGGATTGCAAGGCTCTACCAAAGTTGCCCTCCTATTCGGGCCGTTCGTATGCTGCCATCGTGAGGGCGACTCGCAGGACAGTGCGTTTAGATGCTGACCAGTGCCATTAACGACCTATATTGCCCCAGCGTATTGCCTCGAGAAGAGGCTGTTGGCTCCATCGTAGCTTCATCAGCCTTCCCGTCTTTCCGGACATTCTTGAAGATCTCTGAGAATCGAAGGACGAGACATGATCCGAGGTATCGTGATGGGTGGAGAGGTTTTTGGTCCCATGGCTCCCGAACGACAGGGCACGGCTACTATCCGAGGCGATCATCAAGTACCCGAAGCAGCAAGGCTCGATTGACCACGAGGCCCAGACCGAAGCATCTCCATCTCGTCTGGTCAAGCTCTGCCGGACTGGGCACAGATGTTGCGAGACCGAGATACCGAGAAGAGCTCACAACAGAGTAGCTTTGGGGCTTCAACAGCCAGTTGCCTCTAGCAACTGAGTTGTATAATGTAAAGGTTTAGATGAAAAGAAATTGGACAAAACCAAACAGTTCCAGGATGTGAAATGACGCAAGTTAGATGGATGGGACGGAGGACAGCTGGTGAAAGGAAGGCATGGCACCGTGTACGCATATGGGCGCACTGTGCTACAGCGCGCTAGCAACAGCAACATGTTGCGCATACAGCTGCATCGCAGGTGGATCTGGTCCCTGTAAATACAGTGCAGAAGGCTCACGGCGCACATGTTTGATTCAGATTAGAGCTCGAGTCTTGCTTCATGCATGCTCTTTGACCCCAAACAACCTGGAACTCAAGCGTCCAAGATTATGACAAGTCTCAGGAAATTCCCGAGAAAAAATGGAACGACGAGACTTTCAACGACCGCTCTCGCATGGCCAACATCTCCACACACAACAACCAGCTGTGATATGACCGGCCCACCAATCCGTCCTTGAGGCGACCCTCCCTCATCAAAAGATTGTCCCCTACCTGGCTGCTTCAACGGGAACAACTGGCTCGGGCTGCCTCGTGCGGGTGATGACAAGCCTGGGCAAGGGGCGAGCGTCAAGCGGCCGATTCTAACTTAGCTTCTGAGGGACGGATCGGGCCAGTGCTCCAGAACGGCCAACGGAGTCTCGCGAAGCCGGCGAAACGAGAGGGCTTCCCCAGATTGGATCACCAGAGCTGTCACGATCAAGACGAGACGAGACGAGACGATGTACACCACCACCACCATCATTACCCAGAGCTGCGCCCGATACAATCGAGTCCAGCCCGTTCAGTCTTGCCCTGCCTCGCGGGCTCTCCATGCTCCGTGGTCTTGGGACTCTGGGGGCCTGGCAGCTGTCGACTCGTCTAATTGGATCCCTCAAACACCCGCTGTGGTAGGCCAGCAAACGGTCCATTTCTCCAGAAGTTCCCAAATCGATCTCCTCCGATTCTCCACCCTCTTCCACCGCCGGCTGCACCAGGGTCTGGGGTCGTCGAGTACAGTGGTAACAGAGTCCTCTCAGACCCTTGTCCTTGCCGCGCTCCCCCATACATAACCATAGCTCCTCCATTTCGGTCGACGGACGGAACGCCTCTTGCGACGTCAAATATTTGAACATCGCAATGCCCTCATCGTAACGGTGACGCCTGGCATACAAACACGCTCTCAGGCTTGTCGCCCTTCTTGGAAGATACTACTAGTCGTCCGCTGTCAGCTTTGGCCTTGACTCTGCTCTGGAGCTTTCATCCCATCGCCTGATCTTCGTCTTACCGACCACCTCTCCTTTGCCTTGGCCCGAAATGTCGCCTCGCTGACATACTCTCTCTGGGATTGTGCGCGTCTTCTGCTCTCTTCCCCTACGAGACCGACCCAGCATCGACCTCATCCATTGCCGCACTCTGAACCAGAGGCAACTACCCCATCTCGCCCTCTTCGCATTACCACGTCATGTCTCCATCGTCGACGGGCGAATCTCCTCACTCAGCCTCCATGACTGCTGCGGCCAGGCCGTTTGCCGTCCCTTCACGCGACAGCTTCTCGCTAGAAATCCCGGCGGCTTCACTCACGGCCATGTCCAACGAGATTGGAATAAAATCCCCTGTTAATTTCAAGAACCAGCGCACAGCTAGTTTCAGCAGAGACAGCATGTTGAGCTCGGCGCAAAAACCCCGTCATCTCTCTCAGTCGTCTGAGAACAGAACCGAAACCATGACCAACGGCACACAGAAACTCCCGAGTGATGAAGGCTCGAACCCGCTCAAGAGGAGGAATACCGAAACAGGTGTCGACTACCCCCGGCGCAGGGCCACCATCGCTGTGCGTTGCGACATGATACCCGCCGTTGCTCATTCTGCATGCTTACCATTCTCTAGTGCGAGGTTTGCCGCTCGAGAAAATCCCGCTGTGATGGGACTAAACCCAAGTGCAAACTATGTACCGAGCTTGGTGCTGAATGCATCTATCGAGAGCCGGGTATCAAACTGGATGCCGGCGACAAGCTGATCCTCGAGCGGTTAAATCGTATCGAAAGCCTGCTGCAGATGAGTATGGTGAGCACATCGCCAAACGGTCTCAACTTGACCCAGGACTCGCCTGGTATGAGCAACGGCACCGGGCTTAGCGGTGACAACCTTGTTATGGCCGTCAACCCCACCAACTTTGCCTCTATTCCCAACGGTGGATTTGGCACTTGGTCCGCACAGCCGATTGGAACGAACATTTCTACCATGCCCAAGGTTCACACCAACGCTGCCATGCACTTGTTGCAATGGCCTCTCATCAGAGATCTGGTCTCTCGGCCGTATGATCCTCAAATCCTCCTCCAGTTGGAAATGGCCCGAGAGCCGCTCCATTCGCTGACGAAAACCCCTTGCGTGGATCTCTCGAATACTCAGGCATATATCGAGGCTTACTTCGAGAGGGTCAACGTTTGGTACGCCTGCGTTAACCCGTATACCTGGAGAAGCCAGTACCGCACCGCCCTTTCAAACGGTTTCAGAGAAGGACCAGAGAGCTGCGTGGTACTCCTTGTTTTGGCACTGGGCCAAGCGAGTCTACATGGAAGCATATCTAGGATTGTCCCCCAAGAGGATCCACCTGGTTTGCAATACTTCACGGCAGCCTGGTCACTTCTTCCGGGTATGATGACCGCGAACAGCGTTGTTGCAGCCCAATGCCACCTGCTTGCTGCTGCATATCACTTCTATCTGGTCCGGCCCATGGAAGCGTGGAATCTCCTCTGCACGACCAGTACGAAACTCCAGCTCCTCCTCATGGCACCGAGCCGCATTCCGAGCCATCAAAAAGAACTTGTGGAGCGCATTTATTGGAACGCTCTCCTGTTCGAGAGTGACCTACTCGCGGAGCTTGACCTACCTCATTCAGGCGTGGTGCAATTTGAAGAAAACGTTGGCCTCCCATGTGGATTCGAAGGAGAAGAGTCGGAGCAAGCCGTTGGACGTGATGAGCTCTGGTACTTCCTCGCTGAAATTGCTCTGCGTCGACTCCTGAATAGAGTGAGCCAACTCATCTATTCAAAAGATTCGATTGCGTCGACAACAAGTTTGGAGCCAGTTGTCGGGGAACTCGACTACCAGCTAACGCAGTGGTACGAAAGCCTACCATTACCACTGCAATTTCCCTTCACACGAACCGTCCTTCAAGACCCTATTCAAACGGTGCTTCGACTTCGTTTCTTCGCTTGTCGCACAATAATCTACCGGCCATACATCCTGGCAGTATTGGACAATGAGCAGGCGGTTTTAGACCCTGCTGTGCGGGAGAACTGTCACAAATGTCTCGAGGCTTCCATTCGACAGTTGGAACACATCCATGAACAGTACGTATCCCGAATCCCTGTTTTTACTTTGCGATTAACGTTTGATATAGCCATGCTGGACACATGCCATATATCTGGCAGGGGGCACTGTCGATGGTCTCTCAAACTCTACTCATCATGGGCGCCAGCATGTCACCGTCCTTGCTTGGCATCTTGTTAACATTGGTGCCCCATCGAGAAGCTCTGGACCAAATCATCAACGAGGTGGTCCTGGAGGTTGAACGATACGCAACCCTGGCTCCAAGTCTAAGCCTAGCCGCCGAGATCATCAAGGAGGCTGAGGTGAGAAGGCGAGCGTTTCTGGGAACCCCATAGTCAGGCGGGTAGTTCCTAGTCTCGCAGGCAGTGCAAGCGCGTAACCAAGTGGTTTGCTTGGCGGTCCAGGACCAACTCACGGCCGGTTCGTGAGACCCCGCAGACCTGTGTGTGCTTGCTCGATGTTCGCTTCATGGCTCAACCTAGCCCTTGTCCTCGGGGTTAATACGCGTGCTGCATCGCACGAGGGCGGCCTCTTTCGATACGATTTCGTTCTACTGACAAAGGCACTGGCTTCTTTCGCTTCGAGTTGGAGGATTACGCGGCTGCGACATGACATTGCAACAAGCTTCCAGGCAGTGTCCCACAAGGGCTTATCGGCCCTGATCTCGAAGCCCCGAAAGTTCTCCGGGCGCAGCCCCTCGAACTGGGTGTCATCCTTTGGGATCACCCGGGGTGCATGCGTCTGGGTTCACTCAGTACCTGCGGAAGCGGCGGGGAAATGGGAATCGTTGGTTGGCTAGTAGGGTTCCCTAATACGGCTTTCCGGACCGGACACCCGAGACTGTCAACACCACGACGATATTTGGCTTCAAAGGGAAGTTCTTAGTTGCATTATTTCCAGGGGTCTTGGTTATGGGTGGGCAAATTAGCAGGAAAGCAGGGCAGCTGCCAAACCTCGGTGTGTGTGGGAGGTTGGATGATGGAGTAAAGGTATCTCGTGTGGATTTCATGTCTGTTTGCAAGTTGATGATGACGTCTTGGATGATTGCATCAATACCCATTTGATTGTTCCCGCCTATACGATTAGCATCAGCATATACAATTAAAGGCCCTGGAGAGGCCTACATTTGTGGCAACAAGCGTCCACTCTTTGACAGATGTGCATTCATCTATCCCCTTTCTAATGAGTTGGTTAGAGATAGTGACAATGTTTCGAACGAGAGTAGAATTTCGGCTAACATTAAGGGGAGTATGGTCATTTCCAATCGTATACTCAACAAATGAGAGCTGATAGAAATCAGTCTGGGGCCCCAGACGCCGGATACTCGAGTAAGCCCAAGGGTGACTGCTTAGTCTTTCTCTGTAGATAGGCTCAGGAAAAGTGATCTCGGGTATATGCGGGCGAGTGCGGGGAGGGTCGGGATGAGACCGAGTCCCTGCAGGCAATGAAGCGGCGCCGCCTGGGACCGGCAGTGTCGGTGACATACTTTGTACCCGTCAACAATCCGGGGTGCCGGGCGCTGGCCGGACCGGGCCGAGGAAGGTAGCCCCACACATGATTTCCCGGCCTTTTGGGGACGGCCGATGCCTGATCCCCACGTCCGGCGGGCTCCCGTACCCTACTACGTAGTAGGAAAAGCCCAGGGGATTGTTTCATAATAAGGCAGACACGGACCTCATAAGGCATCTATCAATTGGGACGTGTTTTGATGGGGCTAATGGTTGCTTATTGTTGCCAGATATGAAAGGTGGTGTCGGCACTTGTGTCTGCCATCCATGCCCGAGCTATGTTCTGCATAATGTGCACGACAGAGATGGATGACGATACATGTCAGACATGAGGCCTTGAATTCGACCTCGTCCTGTGGGCAGGGCAGGATTTTGATCCATCTCCATCATTTGGAGGCGGCACAAGAATGGATACGTACCGTGCAGTCGGCCAGCCACGTGACATCACACCGACAAAACAGATGCACCCACAGCAGCGCCGGCTCTCTAGACGCCAGCCACCCAACCACGCGGGCTCGTTGGACAGGATTCTCGTCATAAAGGGCTTGACGCTCCCACGACTCGTATGATCCGGCTCGTACGGTGCTGCAGAGCATACGCAGGGTCCATGGATTCCTGGTCCTCAAGTCACTGACGCCGCCCACGACGTCGACATTCCTCACCAACCCACGCGGGGGAGGGGCTCATTGATTCGCCTTTGGCTGCCCGATGGCTGATGGGGTGACCCTGTGCTGGGTATAAACCGCGCCCAAACTTGGTCTGCCGCGTTTCCCAGCGGCCAGCAGACGCAGCAGAACCTGGGCAGGGGGGGAAATCGCTGTCCACTTGATCTATTCGTCTTCTCCTCTCCCTTTCCACCGACAATTCCTGCTCGTCTTTCCTCTTGTCTCATCGTCCTCAAGAAGATTGGCATTCCCGCCCTTGGACGGCCCCCCTCGAAAACCGCTCCCCGTCCCGTCTCGCGGCCCAACTCTCCAAGGCTCGCACTTGGCCCTCACCCGACGTGACGCTGCGGTTGCCATGCATGATCAGCCCCCCGACTCCAATCAGCTTTTGGGGGGGTGCAATTGCTCGCGCAGCGTGGACTCCGTTGAGTGGCCCGACTTCGTCATCGCGACTACCCTCGCCTGCCAGTGTGCTCCGACAGAGGAGCTAGTCTAGCCTCGGCCGTGTCGAGGCCCAACACATACGTCTTTTCTGGGCCCTCCAAGTCCCCAGAGGCGCCTCAAAATGAGGCTAGGATATGATCGAGACGTTGGCGATGGCCATGCCCGCCTCGTGCGTCGCAGGCCCCTCCGCCCCGAGTCTCGCGATTGGTATGGGCCTGCTGACGTCGTGGACTACCCGATGCCCTATCGGACACGTATCGAGGAGATACAAAGGCCCAGCAGACGGACGCCCAGGGGCTATGCGAAGAGCTCCAGGAGCCTGGATGCGTACCCGCCAACCATGATGCCGCCACCGCACTTGACACGGGCTTCAACAGATGCTTATAAGCGACGCCCTCAGTTTTCCGTCTATGAAGCAGAGGACGATGACGATGATTCCGACGAACGATGGCCGCCCATGAAACCCCGGGGCCGCTACTCCGAACGGGCCCGACCGCGCCAGCCGCTCCGAAAACCCAGAGAGCCGACCCCGGAGTCGACGCACCCATCGGAGAGTGAAGAAGAGACTGATAGCGATGAGGAAAATGACGATGAGGAGGAAGACGACAATGATGATGATAATGATAGCAACCAAATAGAAGTGGTGGTAGAAGAGGCGGACGACGACGACGATGATGATGAAGAGGAGGAAAATCATAGACCACGCCCGAAACACCGACACCATCGACACCACCGACAAGTGAGCCGTGAAGAATATGTTACTTCCTCGGATGAGAAAAGAAGACGAAGACGGCAGAGAGTACCTTCATCGTCTACCTCTGACGAGATAGAAGTAACCTATCGTCGTCAAGCCTCCTCCGAAAGAGGCTCCCCCGACCAGAGACCTTCTCTGAGACGTGAGGTCAGCGATATGCCCAGGCATAGCTTCCCACAGAGGTACACAAGTGTAATTGGGACTACTCGACCGCCTGTGTCTTCCAGGAGGTGAGTCGTGCACGCAGACAACACTGCAAGGCCCGTGCTAATCAGAACGCCAGGACAACAAAGGTTTATGAATCACGAGAGATAGTTCGCGAAAGCCGCCCTCGCCGGGCTGGTCCTATTCAGGTCATCAGGGAATCCAGGTCGTCTTCACGACGCCCTCCGAGCTTGGTTGGCAGCATGTTTGGAGACTCATCCCGAAATACATCTCCAGACCGGCCTGCTAAACTGTGAGTGCTCTCTACATGCCGCTCCTCTGTAAGCTCTAACAAGGTGTGCCTCCAGTCGTGATTGTAAAGGATGTCTGGACGAAGTTCCTGTATCGAGGTGTCCCAAGCTTGACTGCGGCCATCGCATGTGCCACAACTGCCTCAGGCGACGGTTTAAGCAGTCCATGACAGATCCTCAGCAGATGCCCCCGAGTTGCTGCCCTCCCGAGCCCATTGGCCTGGAATATGTCGACACGCTTTTCGATACCAAGTTCAAGAAGATGTGGAACAAGAAGTATGTGGAGTACTCGATTGGAAACCGACTTTATTGTCCCTCCAGGCGATGCGGGGAATGGATTCGCCCGGCAAATATCTATACCGACCGTGACACGGGGCGCAAGGCTGCCCGTTGCGACCGGTGCAACACCAAAGTCTGTGTTGCATGCAACGGCCGTTGGCATTTCTCTAGCAAGTGCCCCAGGGACGACGAGACGGCGAGGTTCCTCGAGTATGCCAGAAGCGAAGGGCAGAGGAGATGCCATAAATGTGGTGCTCATGCTGAGCTCAGAGACGGCGAGAATCACGCAGCATGGTAAGACAATCCTGGATGACGTAAATGTGTCTGCTAACACAAGAATAGCCGATGCGGTGCCAACTTCTGTATTGTATGCGGACAAAAGCCCAAGAGATGCGAATGTCCGTGGTTCAGCCCCGACAACCCGGACTCTGATCAGGTTGATACGGATGGCCCTGCCCTTGTACGCCGAGGCGACATCCAAGTCTTCCGCGAGGAGGCTCCAGCACCGCCAGAGGAGAGACGAGTTTCTCGGCGAGCACGAGGATCTACCAAGCCTCGATCGCGAATATACGATGAAGAAGCTCTCATGCGAAAGCAGCAACAGCAAGAGGACGAGCTAGCCCGTCGGTCGCAATACTACAGCAAGGAAGATGAGTATGATGCCATGGGAGACATCCCAGAGGAGGTTGGTGTTGGAAACCCACCGCCGGGGCACTTGATGGACAAGTACCGCGGCACTGGCCGTAGAGTAGTTGGCGCTCCGCCTTCCCCGAGCCGGCCAGGGTTTGACAGGAACCCTCCTCCTGGAGAGTACTACTCCGGCAGTGACAATATGAGAGGGCCACCGATGGACAGACGACTGGCAGATCGATTTGCAGAACCACGGTATGGACCAATGCCCCCAATGGAGCCTCCGGTTGGAATGATGCCGCCGGGTTTGATGCCACCGCCGATCGGAATGCCGCCTCCGATCCGTGAGAGCATGTACGGCGGAGGCATGGGACCTGATCGGGTCATCGTGGAACGAGATCCAAACTACGACGACAACGACTCATACTACAGCCACAGCTCCCGCAGCCGCAAGAGCGGGCGGCGCAGCGAAACACCTAAATCCTCCGAGCTGGCCGGACTCAGCAGCCGCGGCACGGGCATGGGTCGGGTAGATGTGTGGAGGAAGTTTGTCGAGCCCGGAGATCCCGAAGGGGAGCTGACTACAGCAGCCGCGTCAGCGTGAGCATTAGATGAGAAGTGCATGACGATTGATGAGAGATGGTGTTTGATTAACAGGTGCTAACAAGAAAGAAAGAGGTGGATGAACGATAAAAGATTGCTTGCATTATAGAGACTGTGTCGTTCCATCCGTCTTGGCTGGGTTTGAGTGGGATTTTGCATCTGGACTCGGATATGGGATAGGGCATTGGACAGAGGCCAACAGAACTAGCATTCTACCTTGGGGAACTACTGCGTAGCTGCTGATAGCATGGCATGGCATGGATGGTATGGTATGGATGACATGGCGATGGCAGGGGGGCTTTGGAATGGGCGGTCGTTTGATTCTAGTCTTTTTCAGCTTGTCATGATTAATGCGGTGTCATTTCGTTATTGCTTTTTGAAAAAATAGAGGTCCTTCTAGATGGTGCTTGTATTGGTTTATATTGCTTTGTGTGCTGCCATGTTTCAGGAGCGAGGCATTGCATCCATCTCATCAGACGTTGAAAGGGACCAGTCGCGTGACAGGGATGACCTCAGTTCAATGCTTGTTGGGAATAAGCCCAACAACAAAGATCGGAGCAGCCCGCGACTCCCGGGCTCCCCATGGATTGTATCGCGTGCTGTGGCTTCAGTGGGCTCCAGTGACCCGCGTGATCAGCCCAGGACTGCTCATGGCCTGGAAGCCCCTAAATCGAGAGAGATGTCACCCCCCCGCCATGAACCCCCGATCATGTCGACCAGCCGACGCCATTGGCCGTGGCTGGCTTCCTCGACGTGGCCCCCGAAATTGAGGGCGGCTGCTTTTGGCCGTTTTCTGGGAGCTTGCCGTCATTGTACATTGCTCACAACGCTCTTTTACCCGTCCCGTCGGTCTCGCAAAAAGACTCCTCTCTCTCGTTCCTCTCCTCTTGTTGGCTCCCCACCGAGTCGGGTCCTTCGGCCGGCCTGTTGCAACACTCCGTCTGCCGTCATGATCGACGCCCCTCTTGTCACCATCTCTCGAGCTCCTCCCCTTTACAACCGCCATTAATTACAGTACCAAGCAGATGTTATCCGCGCCAGGCATGCTGACGTTAAAAGGCACCTTGTAGCCTCTCTCTTCCTCTCCCCTTCTCCCTCGATCGACACCACCTACAGCACTTACATACGCGTCACTCCCATCAGAAGCACCAAGGAACCGCCCCTGCCGTCCTACCCTCGCACCTAGGTACATCCGCCTGCTGCCTGTGCAGCGTAGCGCACCGCGCCGCCGTCACGATGCTCCTCCTCCACCAGGTCGGCAGCCTCAAGACGGGCGAGGTCGTCCGCTACACGGTGACATACACCCCGTCCCAGGACCGCATCCTACCGTCCCCCGAGAAGCTCTACCTGCGCGTGCGCAACACTTCGGCCATTGCCCTCCGCGCCGCCTTCGTCCACGGACCCTACACCCTCTCCGTCGCCGCCTACCCCGCCGGCTTCAACCCCAACGAGAAGTTCGAGCACCCCGAACTCTATGGAGTCCCCGAGTTTGAGCCCATGGTCAAGGCCGGCGGCTCGTGGGAGTGCGAGCTGATGGTCCCTGAGAATATCCGACAGAGCGCTGGTCTTGGAAGTCACGGTGGCTTCGGCAAGGGCCCCGCTCATGACGACGAGTGCGCCAGCTGGGTTATTGAGGTATCGTCGCAGGTCCTCTTCTCGACTTCAGCGGCTGTGGGCTTCGAGGTGGTGCTTGCGCGGGACCACAAGTCCTTGAACCTCAGCAGCTCGAGCCCCGTTGTTAGCGGGCAGACACAAGCGCCGCAGCCAGGAAGGATCAGCGACCACCAGCAGAGTCCGGGCTCCAAGGACGGACATCACCCTGCGCAACAGCGCGGTATCTTCTCTCGCGCGATACGGGTCAAGGTAGAGGATACGGCGACTTTATGGAACACTCCTAAACTCCCAGAGTGGGAAGATCATCAGCATGAACACTTGCAGAAACGCCACGGTCAAGACAAGCCCGTCGAGGGCGAGATCAAGACAGGCGAACCACCTCCAACGAAAAAGCCAAAGCAAAAGAAGATTCACTTGGTGATTCTAACACACGGCCTGCACAGCAACCTTGGCGCCGATATGCTCTTTATGAAGGAGAGCATTGACGCAGCTGTCAGGCAAGCCAAGATCGATGCCAAGGCACGGCGGGCCCGGGAGCGAGCCGCCAGAGGTCGAACGGGGGAAGCCGGCGCCGAATCAGAATGCGCTGATACAAAAGACATGGATAAGACGGCGGGCGACGAGGATTCCGACGACGACGATGAAGAGGTGATTGTGCGCGGGTACTCGGGCAACGCCACCAAGACTGAGCGCGGGATCAAGTATCTCGGGAAGAGGCTTGCTAGATATGTTCTCTCCATGACATTCCCAGATCAGCCCTTCCTGCCGTCAGGAAAGGGGGCGACCGATACCATAGTCCATACCATCAAGGGGGACAAGGACGAATCTGATTTGAAACCAGCACATAAACACAGCACAATCCAGCTCGACAAGGACGGGGCGCACCTTCACAAGGCAGAGAGGCCTTATAAAATCACCAGTATCAGCTTCATTTCGCACTCCCTTGGTGGACTTGTACAAACCTACGCCATCGCATACATACAGAAGCACTCGCCCCAGTTCTTCGATCTTATCAAGCCCATCAACTTTATCGCCCTAGCTACACCCTTCTTGGGACTCAGCAACGAAAACCCTCTATACGTCAAGTTTGCTCTTGACTTTGGCCTCGTGGGCAGGACGGGGAAGGATCTCGGCCTGACATGGCGGGCGCCGACGCTCGCGCGGAGCGGTTGGGGTGCCATCGTGGGCAACTTAGGAGAGACGGCCCATAAGAAGGTCTATGGAGAGTCGCAGCCCGAGTCAAAGCCCCTATTGAGGATTCTGCCGACTGGCCCTGCTCACACGGCGCTGAAGAAGTTCCGCAATCGGACTGTGTACTCGAACGTGGTCAACGATGGCATCGTACCCCTTCGCACGAGTTGCCTCTTGTTCCTAGACTGGCAAGGACTTGGACGAGTTGAAAAAGCTCGACGAGATGCCGGCTTGGTCGAGACGGTTGTAGGATTCGGGTGGGCCGAGTTGACAGGCTCCACCCTTGCAGTCTCTCGCCAGAGGCAATTGGCGTTGGGAGATCGTCAAGCTGACTCGGGCTCAACAACGCCTCGTGAAACTCATGAGAACATGCACGAGGTTCCACAACCGCCCAGCACTGCTATGATGGAGGATGACAGAGCAAGTCTGCGATCCGTACCTACACCTTTTGACGATGTCCCGTCCGACTCGGCCGATTCGAACGGTAGCGGACCTTTGGCAGGATTCTTCAACTTCTTCAAGAGCAATGAACCACCCAAGACTACCACCGTATCTCAGAAGCAGAAAAAGATCTTCCGACGAAGTCAAACGATCAACTTTGACGAGCTCGGGGATACATCTGTTGGCGAATCAACCCCGACTTCAAACAAGCCGTCAAGGGTGACATCTGGACACGAGGGCGAGGAGGGCATGACGGCTCCGCCGAGGACGACCATCTTTGAGTCTGCTGGAGACCTCCTCAACCCCAAGATGCCAGATGTCGAGTATCTCATTGACCCTTCCAAGCGGCCGCGAACCATCTTCCATGACCGCGTCTATCACCCCTCTGACATCCCTGGGCCACCACTAAAGAAACGCCCAGCGACGTTGGTTAGGAGAAAGACTGGTCAGCGCACAAACTCTTCGAGGCCGGGTTCAATAAGCAGCACCAGCTCATCCCCTTATAACTCGATGAACCACGAGGACACGATGCAGTCAGCCAAGGACTATGACGACACCGCAAACACAAGCCCCGACAAGGAACCACAGGAAATAATTGATACTTCGGCCATGCGCGTGGAGGAAAAGATTGCCAGGGCTTACCACCGAGATCTGTCTTGGAGGAAGGTCCTTGTCAAGGTGGAACCCGACGCGCACAACAATGTCTTTGTGCGACGCATGTTTGCCAATGCATACGGCTGGCCTGTCGTCAAGCACATGGTCGACGCGCACTTTAGCGACTCTGCTGCGTCACGCCTCCGCGATGAAGACGAGAGCAGTCGCGAAAGAGCACGCGACATGAACCAGCCCCCAGACGAGCACGGAGGTGAGATCAAGAACAGTCGAGACAACCTTGCGGGCATCACCCGGACGGCGAGCGAGAGCCAGGAGGCCCTCGACGAGGTGCCAGACTTGCCCAAGGCACCACACTCACGAGACAGCGACGCTTCGGCACCGCAACGACCATCGCGATCAGATCGAGAAGACTCGGCAACATGGAGCGAGCGAGACTGGGTCGACAGCGAGTGTGATAGTGATCTGGACTTTGGAGGAGACCCGCGTGACCTGCCGCCTCCGTCGCCGGTTCAGCAGGACAAGGGCAAGGAGGCGCAGAGGCGGAGCTCAAGCCCACTATCAGCCGGGTGGAACTGGGCGGAGAAGATTGTGGGCAAGGGGGCGACATCACGGGCGAAGAGTCCCGTGCATGAGAGCGGGCGGAGCTGAAGGGCGCCGATATTGGAATTTCAAGATGAGGATTTTGGCAGAAGGGAGCAACAGTGTATAAAGGATAGAGGGCATCCATTGGCGGCGTAATGAGCGGTTCTTTGGCGCATCGCGGGTTGAATAAAAGACGATAACTCAAGAAATGTGTGGACGGCGAGAGGTTCCAGGCCTGTATGCACAAACGGGCAGGCCCATGTAGGTCTTAGATGGAAGGAGACGCCGACGATGAGATATCTCAGGCACAGAGCCGTATTCTCGGATTCAAAGACGGGCTCCATTTCGAAGACATTCTGGAGAAAAGGTGCCGAGCTAAGAAGCAAGTGCGTTTAGTCTGTGGGACTTTTGAGGAGGATGTCTCCCTGCATATCAAGTCCACGACGGCTTCAACAGATGTTGAAACTCGATCGAGACGGGCGTCGTTTGGGTATACACATTGCAGATCCATGTTAAGTGTTGTTCAGAGCTGGCAGTGTGGTGTTTTGCCAACTCAACAGGCTCTTTATATGGTATATCGTGCTCAAGCCGATATGAGTAATGAGTGAGAACGAGCGATAAACTGAGCAAGTCGACCAACTAACGAAACAGTTGTAACCAATCCAGGCAAAAATGAAACCATAAGTATACATACACCAAGTCAAAAGCAAAAAGTTGCAAAAACGTCAAAAAGAAGGTATAACAGCGGGATCAAACCGCCTGAGTTGGACGAACAGGGAATCGAACCCTGGACCACTCCCAGATGATTCGGACTGAACATGCTAAGGGAGTATTATACCACTAAACCATTCGCCCGAAGGGGTTGTTGTACGGCTGAGTGATTTTGGACATTATGTTGGTGAGTTGAGCCAAGACGGGAGAGGTTCAGTGAGTGGTGGGGCTGAGCGAATCGAGTGCCGAGATCGAGGTGCACAAGGTTGCAGAGTGAATGAATCTCTTGGCCAGTGAAGACCAAGCTTTTAGACAAGAGAATATGAAAGAGCCGAGATTGGATGGATTTTTTGCATAGAGTCATTGACGTCGATGAGTCCATAAGGGGAACGATACAACCTTGGACTCTGAGGGGAGGTACTTTCGACCGCATCTCTCTCTTCTTGCACGTGCTGTAAAGAGCATCGAACCTTCCCCAACCATGACGACCATGTGCGTCACTTCGGGGGCCTCCAAGGTCAGAGCTTCAAAGCGAGCTAAACTCCATCCAATGCAAAAAAAAGACCGACTCGTCCACCGTTTCTAGTTCTGCATCGTCGTCAGCTTCGCCACGACTCTAGATTTTTTTTTTCGATCAAGGGTTCTTCTCTTGTTGGGTCTTTTGTCCCTTGTATAAATTTCTCTGTCGCGCCCACTGTCGCTTCTTCCATCGTCGTCTTGCGCCTCCGCCGATTACACCTCTTCCCACCGCGCGCGCCCCCGCCAGCCAGCTAGAATATCTCGTCTAAGATCGTCATGCTGCGATAAATCTCTGACGACTTTGCTGCGCCTCCCAGCTGGAACCTCTTTCTCTCCCTCTGAAGCCCACCGCGAGAAACACCACCCGACGCATCCGCCGAACGCTTAGCCATATTCCCAATATCCCAACCTCGTCGTCGTCGTCGTCGCATACGGTGTGCGCCCAGGCAGCACCCACCCTCACTGAGCCATGAGGCTGTTCCTCCTCCCGCTCTCAACGCGGAGGACGCTCCTGTACGCCAAGCGCGGCCACATCAACAAGCACGACCACAACTATGTCGACAGGGCCGCCGGCTTTGCCGCCAAGAAGTGGGCTGAGTGGGAGAAGATGGAGTCTGGCTGGAAGCGCAAGGTGGTCGATTACGGCAACTACGCCTTTCGGCGCATCCCCTACGAGGAATGGGGTCTCAAGTCGGTCCCGCCCCTGTCGTCCCGCCGCCGCGCCGAAGAGCTCGAGGACCGCGAGAGGGTCGAGCTCGTCTTCCCATGGTCAGTGATACCGCCCAACAATGCCTTGGGTATCCTCAAAACTCTGGCCACGGAGCGGCAGGCGCTGCATCGCAAGCGTTTCTTGTGGTGCTGCATCGGCATGCCAATTACCATCCCATTCGCATTGGTGCCTGTGTAAGTGCCAATGCCGATATGTCTCTTGTAAGTTGTGAGCTGACATTTCTAGAATCCCCAACCTCCCCTTCTTCTACCTCGTTTACAGAGCCTGGTCACATTACAGAGCCATTGCGGGTGGGAAGCACGTACAATGGCTTATTGAGAACAAGTTGCTGGACTCGGTGCCATCAAAGACGCTTGATGATCTTTATGCGCTTCACGCACCGCCCGCTGAGGAGCCAGATAACAAGGAGCGCACTCTTCTAACGCAGAAGGAGGTTCAGACCTTTTCAAAAACCCTCGATATGCCCGCACTTGAGGTTGAGCTCGAAAGGGCCATATGGCAGGTTGAGCAGTCACTCAAAGACCCGTCCTACAAGGGACCCAACAAGGAGGAGGCCGCCGGCACAGCCGCCGAGAAACCAGGTTCCACCACTCCCGTGGAGGAGAAGAAGAAGAAAGATGAATGAGTCAAAGACATGTACGCCTTGGATGATGTATGATAGAGAGTAATTGGCACGGCCTCTTTGGGGTTCTGGTTTTTTGGAGAGGCAAATGGGTTGTATAGATAGCGGCTTGAAAACAAAAACAGGCGTAGTACGCGGGTATATCCTATAGAAAACTCTCCCAACACCACGGCAGAAGAAGCAACAATCGCAAATCCCTAATCCATCATTATCACGGTCCTCGTCGCCTCCCAATCTCAGTCATAAAGGCCCCGCCTGCCGCAGCATGTCGCGGACCTTGAGGGCCGGGAGCATGCCCATGAGGCCCATGGCCAGCAACATCCGCCTTGTCTTGAGGCATGACAGGTCTGGCAGTCGAAGACCACTGGCGATGCGGTGGGCGTCTGAGAGGGAGAAGCTCATGCGGAGCGGGGGAGAGCAGTTCTAAAACGACGTCTCAGTATGTGTACAGCAATATCGTTCGTTATATCGAGACTCACCTTTCCCTTGGGCCCCTTTGCTAAAGCGGCAGCCGCTGCGCTCTCGTACTGGGCAACTTGGGCACTCAGCACATGCCCTCTCCACGCCTCGGCGGCCTTGACCCGGAGCAGCCGCTGAGTAAGAGTGTGTGATGCCGGGTGGTTCCTCCGAGTGGCCCGGTTGCGTCTCCGGCGCACGATACGTCCCGGACCGTAGTTGTTCTCGGGCCCGTGGTTCGTGGGGTTGAGGGGGGAGGGAATGACGGGTGCGTACGTCGACGCATCGCGGTAGGCAAAGGCGGCCATGAGTAGTATTCTTCTGCTGGAACGAGGAGAAAGCTCAACGAGGGAGAGTGTGAGTGGAATTGATGAAAGCAATTATTTTCTCGAGGAGTTATTGTTGAGGGAGAGAAGAAGTAGAGAGGGATGAAGCTTTTCTCCAGAACCAGGAGCAGACAGTCCTCTTTATTCAATTCCTCTGGGCCCCAAGATCCGGATCACAAGCCATGTAATAAAAAGAGACAAGAGAAAAAAAAGCCCTCTAGGGGCTGGAGACACCCATCCATCAGGTAAAACATTGTGGTCTGGGTCCGAGGAATGTTGACGTCGCGTATAAGTCGCGAGCCCCTCAGCCGCGACACATCATCATCGATTCCCCTCCCCGTGATCCATCGTCAGCTCTCTTCGGTGCTTCTAGTCAGGTACGCCAGGGGTTCCGACGACTCAGATCATCTGTGTGTTGTATGCACGTCAATAAACCAAAAAAGCAAAAAAAGGAGTGAAGAAACAGAGAGGGAGCACAAAGATGGGGTGGAAGGGCCAAGATTGTGACGAGACAGCGTAGAGTTTGGGACGAGAGTCGCCGGGCGAGACATTTGCTCCATGGCCTGATCAGTGGGTAAATGAATAGAGCCCCAATGGTTCGCATCGGGCTCTCCCTCCCTTGAGTACGGCGGGCCTACCTACCTAATAATCGCCAATACTATTGGCCTCTCCCTCTCCACTTGGTCTCCTCTGTGGGCTATTATCTCTTGTTCTGCCCTTCCCTTCTTCACAAGAGACATTGTCATGGAGCCGACAATGGAGAGATTGCGCGACGCGATCTGAGCGAACAAAGGTCAATTACACGACGCGGCAAGACTCCCCGCCGTCTAAAGTCTGGGTTCGCGACCTAGGTTATGAGAGAGAAGCTCAAGGGCATCATCCATCAGTGTATCTAAGCGAGTGACCAAGCCGTCTCCAACGCCGACCCTTTGATTATTGTATTATTACCCAACGTGATGCAAAGTTGTATCTGTGTAAGAACGGTGATCCAAGACGGATTCAAAAAGAGGTGGGAAAAAAACGACCGTCTTGTCTATTACGAGATAAAGGTTGCTTCGGTGAAGATGGTGCCCTCCTCGACGATCTCCTGGTCGCCGATCTTGAGCTTCAAGGGAAGCTTCGGGTGGTACTATACGGCCGAGTCAGCAAGGGGCGAGGGACCGTATCGGGTGATGCGGAAATTAACAAACCTGATAGATGTAGGGCTTGGTTCCAGCAGCCGCTGCAACAATCGTCTTGACAAAGCCAGGCACCTCGGCCATGACATCGACTCGGTCAACGCGCTCTTCCAAGGGTCCCTCGGATGAGGCCTCGACGGCCTTGCCGTCCTTGTCCGTGCCCGACCAGGTGTACTTGGCATGGCTCGGCTCCGGCCAGTCATTCTCCGAGTCGTTCTTAACCTCGGTGTGAGTGGCCGTGTTCTTGGAGCCTCCAAAGACAATCTCGCCGTCCTTGGCGATGCCGCCGACGTTGACGAGAGTCGAGCCGTACGAGGGGGTGCTGGTGAACTCCATCATGACGGCCGAGTAGGTGGGGCCCTGGAAGTTGACAAAGTTCCACCGGCTGGCGGCGTGGTGAGGCTTCATGCCCTGCAGGGCGTAGACGTAGAAGCCGCGACCCTTGAAATCAATGGGACCCTCGTCGGTGGTGATGGTACCCTCGGCCACGCAGCGCGGCCAAAAGACGTGCCGCATGGAGCCCCATGGGTTCTCGAGGTCGGTACCGTACAGCGTCTTCCCGGTGGCGCCGGCCTGGAAGCCGGGCGAAGTGCGGGTGAGCTTGAGGTTGACGATTGCCCGCTCGTCGTTCATGCTCTTGATAGTGTAAAAGGTGCCATCCTCGGACAGCTCGACGGCGAGGTCGTCGGCATAGAAGCTCGCCATGTCCTCGCTGAAGTCATGGTTGGTGAGGGGCGTCGAGCACCAGAGGATGGGCTTGGAGCGGTCGGGGTAAAAGACTTTGCAGTTGAACTGGCAGGTTGTGCGGATGCCACTTTGGTGTCCATGTTAGCATGTATACCCAGTGTAAGCGGGCACGGCGCACATACACAACATTGCTGTAGATGACCTGGAGAAGAGCGATGTAGCCGTTCTCGCCAAAGATGTAGATGGTCTGAGTCTCGACCGACGTCGAGTCCATGGCCTGCCACTTCAGGTCTTCACGCTTGATCTCGGTGAAGGGCGTCTTCTCCGTCTCGACGGCGACCGACTTGATGGCCTCGGGGCCATAGATGGGCTCCTGGGTGCCGGCGACATTGGCCAGCCTAGAGCAAGGGTTCAATCGTCAGTTTTTATGCTGCTTTGGAGGTGAAGGCAGCTGGTCCAGGGTCCAAGCCAAGGTGGGGTTGGATGGGTGAGGCGTTTCTTACTGCTGCTTGGCCCAGTTGAACATGATGAAGGTAGTCTCGCACGGCACTAGATACTTGGAGCAAGAGAGGAGCAGAGGACAAGATACTCGACGGGTTCGGCGGAGAAAGGATGTGATGATGGGTCGAGAAATGCTGGGGGAGGTCCCAATTAAGAGTCTTGAATCGATGGGGATGGATGGATGTCACTTACTCTCACACCGCTGGGGCATGGTACCTACAGCCTTAGGTTTCTGTGTGGCTTGACTTGATGCAACCTTGGAAGGGTCAATCATAAGGCCGAGCGGAGTGTGGCTGGTGGCGTGGGGCCCTCAGCCATAATGACGTGTGTGAGGTGAGAAAACGCGTATTCGAGACGCGTTTTTTCTTACTCGGATCTGATGCCGCTGGGGAGGTTGACGACGAGACATACGTTTCCGGCATTGTTTCCCCTACCTCGAGTCCAGGCAGACGCGGAGAGATTATGCGCCACACTTTGCTCTCGGCCTGACGGACTTGGATTAGCAGTAGTCACTCCGCGCCTTCCGGAATTTGCGGGAGGCCTCGTGGACTCAGCAACAGCCGGTCCCTCAATGGTAATCTCAGCCATGCCCAATTGCATGGTTCTCGTCACCTTACCCTAGAGACGCCGAGTTGCCCCAGCAGATCCAGGCAAAGAAAAGGCGAATAGGGGCGCTGGGAAAGTGGTACAGGCAGGCATCTTCGGGGCTCGGCTGTTTGATGCTTGTTTCTTATTTGAACATCGACGTTACGTCACAATAGACCCGAGCTTCTATGGCCGTGGGAAGGTGAAATTAGTCTCAGCAATGACCAGATCATGCAGTTTGTATGCACTCATCTTCCACTCCCCCGAGGCCAGCTTACACGCCAGCAACCCGTTTGATGGCATCTACTAATTACCGAGCGTCATCACAAGAAGCGCACACCATCAGGTCATTCTGAAAATTACCAAAAGGGGGCCGGCCAACGGAGGGAGGCCAGATCAACGAAATCACTCGGTGCGGATCCCCATCACCGGGGCAGAAAGAGATTTGGGCTCGGCCAGCTGGCGGCCCCCCCGGGAAATTGACTGCCTGTCAAGAAGGCCTCGACGAGGAACCAGGGACTAATAAATAAACCCCACAGGCTGACGGAAAATGGCGATCGAAAACCCTCCTCGATCGATGAGTTTTGTTTCTCGGTGCGTCTCCAAGGAGAAGACGATAAGTCTTTGGAGCGCGTCATCTGTGATGGTAGCTCTTACATGAACACCAAAACAAGACGGTTTGCCAGATCCAGCATTGCCTAGGAATACGAATACTCCCGACTAGCTGGACGGGCAATTACAGTGCCTAAGTCAGGTTTTTACCAGTCAAGCTGACAGGCCACATTGTGGAGGGGACAGTAATAATTGCTTGTGTAACGGCCAGCTGTCCAATCAGCAAGTCCCTATACCTCCCAAGGCTCTTGCTGCAGCCAAAAAACAAAGTCTGCAACTCTATTGCTCGCTCGGCGTGTCGGCCCTTTAATACATTCATTCACTGAGACTCGCTCGCTGATCAGTGCGCGCGAGCCGCCATGGTTCAACTTAGGGGGTGTTGATTTTCCAGATCACGCTTGCTTTCTTCTTCAGCTTTCGCATCCATCGCATCGCATCATTCACTCAACGCGACATCGCTTCGCCTCGCTTCGTCGACGCTGCACCACCCCTGTTGGCGCCGACCATCACTTTGGCTCTCTGTTTTGCAAGACGTATTGTATTCCCCGGCTTATTCGCGTCGCTGTCTCTCAAGCTCCGTCCCTCACGCCCGCGCGGCCGCAGTTGCTCAATCTTATCAGCGCGCGGCTACATCTTGATCGATAACGCACTTATCCAGACTACGTATCTCGCAGCAAGCTGCTCTGCAGTGGGGGCGCCAGGTACATATCCGAACCATGGAACCCACGGGCATGACGACCTCGGCGTCAATGGAGGATGAGCTGCCACAGACGACAACTCAACAAGATCACGACCCCAACGGTGGTCTCGCAGACATTGCAGCAATCTGCGCAGCTTCGGAGAAACTACGGTACGGGTTTATTTCTCTCTGAATGTGGTCATGTCGCCATTGTCGCACAAAGCCCAAGCTCAACTCAAGCGACTCGAACCCTTGGCCGTTTGCTATCCGTTTGGTCTCTCACTTACTAATACTCATCCATAGAACATTGTGCGAGCCATATCCATCACTTGGGATGTCTCCTAGCGTACCGCACACTGCTGCATCGCCAGTTGCAGCACCACCAGCCGCATCACCAGCGGTTGCATCGCCAGCCGTCGCGCCGCCCACCGCCACATCGCATGCCGCGACGAGTGGGGGTTCCGGTAGTAACCTGGTGAGTTCAGATTGATTTCTTAAGTCATCATCTTATCATGATAAGTATTTTCCCGAGATCACACTCCTGGGCCTCCTCCACGACCATCGACCCACGGCTTCCATGTCACCTGGACCGCAAACTTATTACACAAGGGAGCGAGCGACGAGTGGCCATGCTTCGTGGTGGCCCTGGGGTGGCCCACTGCTGTTCACCGTCTTATCGCGACCGATTGATACGGTCACGTGAACCGGCATAGCCTTGACCACGCTAAGCTCATCCTGGGGCGAGTGGGGCGCTCCTGTGGGCTTATCAAGCCAGTTACGTTGCAGCCAAAGAATTTTACTCCATCCTCTTATCGTGGTCGAGATAATAATCATCGCCCTCCCTCCCGCTTCGCCTTGGACTTCATCTTCAACAACCGGCATCATGATGGCAACTAACGGATCAACGCAGCCAACCTGCCAAAACTGCAGCACTTCGACCACGCCGTTATGGCGCCGCGACGAATTTGGCTCCGTCTTGTGCAATGCCTGCGGTCTGTTCCTCAAACTCCACGGCCGCCCTAGGCCAATCTCTCTAAAGACGGACGTTATTAAGAGCCGCAATCGCGTCAAGACGATGCGCCCGGACTTGGCGAATAAAAAAAAGGTGAGTCTGTTCGCACTTGACACAATACCCCTTACTGACCCCTCCTGGTAACAGCAACAACAACAGCTGCAACAGCAACAGCAGCAGCAACAACAGCAAGCCCAGAACTTCGTCTCCACCGATCCCAACGGTGTTGACATTACCGGACAAACTGCTGCCGCCGCGGCGCATGCTGCCCAGGCCGCCCGACGAACATCCCAAAAGTCAGCCAATGGGCATGATGGCTCCGACTCTCCGATCTCGCGCACCGGGACCCCCTCGATGTATTCGCATAGCCTCTCTTCCTTCATGGTCGAAGACCCATATCAGACTGGCTACGTCGCCACAGGGGAAGGGCGAGCTACATCCCCCCTAAATGGCGATCGCAAGATGGAGGCCCCACAGACCCATGAACAGCTTATCGCTCACAACTCGAGCTTGAAAACTCGAGTCAGTGAACTTGAGGTTATCATTGAGCTTTTCCGAGGTCGCTTGAGTCAACTGGAGCAGCAAGAGGCCGTCGCGCGAAGTGGTCAGCAAGTCGCAGGCGCAGAGCAGACTCAGCTGCGTTCTCAACTGGAAGCCACCAGAGAAAGTGAAGCACAATTGCGCGCACAACTTGAGGACAGCCACAGAAGAGAAAACAGCTTGAAGCGACGACTGGATGACCTCGAACTTGAGCTTAAGGCAGCCCAAGACGCTAGAGAGGCTCTGGAAGAGCGCCCAGCCAAGAAACCCCGCACTACCGAAGTACGCATCAAGGATGAGGTTGCCGCGGGTATTGAGGCTGCTGCTGAGGCCCTGCTGGCATCCGAGGCTGTTAAGCCAACTGAGCCCACGGCCACGGAACCTGCTCCTGCTGTCGAAGTTCCTGAGGCACCTGAAGTAGCCCAGCCTTCAGAAGCGCCCGAGGTTCCTGCGGTGACTGAGACGGGGGATGTTCCTGTTGCGCCCGAAGCCACCGAGGTCACGGCAACTGCTGAAGCCAATGAAACTTTGGAGAGCAAAGAAGTGACCAAGGTGCCGGAAGACGTTGAGATTCCTGACGCGCCCGCTGCGCCAGAGGTATCCGCGCCAGAGGCATCTGCCCCTGAGACCACCGAAGGAGTGGAAGCAACTGAGCCTGCAATCGCAGCAACAGCATGAGAAGAGTGACGTTGCACATCATCTTGGCCCTCAGCATATCGCACGCAGCTGACGCTGGAACGCCGATTTCCGTTCCACTGTGATTGTATCAGTACCTGTGTCGGCGGCGCATCAATGCTACTAGCCTCACAAGATGCGACGGCGACGACGGATGATATAATATTTCCGCATCGTTTACTCTTATTGCTTTATACCCCTGTTCGAGAGGCGTCGGGCGCGCTCACTTTGTTTTCATGTTATACCTCGGAACGGCAGTGGTAGCGAGGAATCTGGCGTTGAGACCAACTGTTTTGATTGTGCGAGACACTCGGGGAGCACACACGGTTTTAATGGGACGATGACCATCTCAAGTTTGCTGGACCCCTTTTCAATTGATTGATGGGTTGCCAACTACGTAGTACAGGCGACTTGGGAACATGTCGCGCCTGGTCGAGAGCATCACGGAGTTGAGGCATACTGGCTTCCTCTAGAGGCTGTGTACGGTTGGGGATTGAGAAGTGCGCACATCGACCTAGGCTACGAAAAGTTAAGCTGCTTGCGAAATGATATAAAAATACTTGATCTTGTTAATATGGGTTTTATTCGCGTTTGCTATATTTATGTATGGAATCTATGCCTAGGTACTCACTCTATAACTAGTGTTTAAACGAAGTGTATTTATAATAATCTGTCTACGCCACTCCCGCTCCCTGCTGATATGGGTACCTACTTATCTATGCGTTCTTTTAAATCTAGGACCCTGCAGGTTCTAGATTTCGCCCTGGACGTGCAAATGGTTTGCATATTGGCTCCCGTTTGTTATGAGGGTGTTCATGGTTGCTTGCATGGGAGGTCACGTGCAGCCGTTAAGCAGGTCGGCCTCCCGTCTGCCTGAAACTTAGGTAGGCTTTAGGGTGTGTGATATGGTACCTCTCTCCCCTCCAACGGCCTTTCCAGCTCGCCACCTCTCTCTCTGTTATTCTGAAACAAGATACTCCAGAATAAATACCTACATACTTGTCGCATTGGCATTTCTCACTCTGTGCCTTTTCTTTAATCACTTTTCCTTTGCCGAGCCTTTTTTTTTTTCTCTCTTTATCTTGAGACGCCTTGCTCGCACAGACCATTTCGCGCCGGCCAAGTGCAGATCAATCAATCACGTTTCTTATCGACATCTCTTGACAATGCCTCCCACCGCCGCGACTCGCGGGGGCCCTGGGCTGATGATGAATCCTCCGGTGGCACGAGGTCCGATTAACCGGTCTGGAATGGGTCGGGGGCCGGGCGGGAAGACCCTACCCGGGACGAAGAGACACCGGTGAGAATTCACACAAGATATCGACATCGCTCAAGGTGGATGCTAACGATCTCACTAGAAAGGTTCTCTCGGACAGTATCAATGGAGTCAGTAAGTATCATCTCACTTGTTTATGTGTGGACGCGTTGCTAACATTGTACAGCTAAACCTGCGATCCGGTGAGTTTGAATGCTGTGCAGGGGAGACTGACCATATCAACATCCAGTCTTCTCTCCAAGAACTGCAGACTACTGACCGAGACCATAGACGACTTGCGCGCCGGGGCGGTGTAAAGCGTATATCCAACGACATTTACCAAGAAACGCGAATCGTTCTTAAAAGCTTCCTCACAAACGTCAGTCGCCATATACCTTGGCTGCTTGAACTCCGACACTGACACCTAGGCAGGTAATCAGGGACTGTATCATTTATGTCGAGTACAGGAATGCGAAAACCGTCACTATCAGTGACGTATGTTGATACAAGAGGCGCGTCCACGTTGGAGCTCTGCTGATCTGGCGACTAGGTCATTCACAGCCTGAGACGTATCGGCCGTCCCATTTACGGGTTCGACCCAGACACAGCGGAGAACAAGGCAAAGAGGCGTGACGCTCACCAACCTCTTCGATACCGCTAAGGGGGTTTACCGCGCTTGGGCTTCCAGCAAGCCATCATGTACATGACATGAGACGACGGAAGGGGGGAGTTTACCGGCGTACGGGGGCGGAAATGTTTCTGTCATTTGGAATTCTGTCTGTCAAATCTTGCGAGTGTGTTTGGCTTTGAGACGAGAAAAAAGGGATTGGACCTTTCAACTTCTGGGGGATAATTTCGACGTTGAAGGACGAGGAAAGAACAAAGGAAGGAAATCGGCATTTTGTTTGTTTGAGTTGAGAAGGATCAGAGATTGTTATTAGCCACCAGGTCTGTCATGCATGACATGACCCAATGAATTATGAGCTTCTTCTTAAACGAAAGAAATAGGTATGGGGTATCTCAAGTGACAGTACAAGTAGGTATCCAAAAAAAGAAAAAAGAAAAAAATATAGCAAGCAACGTGCTTCTCCCCCTGGCATATAAGCCTCCATCTGGTATCACCTCCGTCTGGTATCGCCTCCACCTGATTGGTGGTATAGTTTCCTCGAGTCTCTGTCATGACCCTTCTTCTAGTGGTATCTGTTTATAGTTGGGTTGTTGATTATAGCCACGTCTTTCCGTCGATAGTATCATCTCCTGGACTTTATGTCACTCCGTCGTCACCGGTTTCATTCTCCGTCTCTTCCTCATCCTCATCTCACATTGGTCGCCTTTTTCTCGATGATGAACTCGTTGTTTGTAGGACCTTTCGTGTCCTCGTCATGTTGTTGTTTCGTGCCATGGCCTCGTTTACCTCTTCCTCTTAAACATGTCCCAATCGGCCAGAACTCCATCCAGAGCCTTGGTGGCCCGCACCTCGTCCCTGCGGAAGGGCGCGTTGAAGATACCGGGGAGCAGCATGGCACTGTTGGCGTGCTCCTGGGCGAAACCAATCTCGGCGTCCTTGCCGCAACGCTCCTTGGTCACGCGAACCGCCTCATGAAGAAGGTCTTTGCCAACGCCCTTTCCACGGTACCGGAGGTTGGTGGTCCACGCGCGGATGACGCCCTTTCCACCGCGGAGCGAGAGAGATCGTCTGCGTCTGTGGCCAGAGGTCGGGTTCGGCTCGAGACGCAGGACGAGCGTTCCGATTATGTCGTCGTGGAGGCGGGCAGCAAGCAGTGTATCCTCTTCACCATCGTCGGCCCGTAGCCAGTTCCAGCGCAGTCGTTCAGCCAGGGAGATGTAGCCACTGGCCAGGTATCGGATCCCCATGAGGTAGCTCATGATGACACCACAGGAGACGGTCATACCGAGGCCGGGGTCGAGGCGAGAGACGCCACCGAGGTGGTAAATGGCAGCGAGGGCAGCAGACAGGCCGGCGAGGCATAGTGGGTGGAAGACGAGGTTCAGCGAGGCCCGCTGGCGCATCTGGGCGATGGAGTCGGCGACCAGGCGAAGACCCTCGATCTTGTCCTGAGGCTTGTCGAGAACCTCGAGGGATAGTGGTTCAATGTCATCGTCGTCATCGAAGCCGTAGAAAGGAGCGTTGGCGGCAAGCGGAGAGGGCGATGGCGGGACATAGGAGGAAAATGGGACTGAAGGGCCGAGCTGTGGAGAGTTGGTCGCCGAGGTCATGGCCGAGTGAAGGACGAGATTGGCGCGGAGGAATGTGAAGAAGGCTGCGGGCCGAAGTGTTAGTCATGATGGCTTTGGCTGCAAATGTGTCTCGTCGAGGCCATTTCCAAAACGGTGAAGCGGAAGACCAAACTCCAAGACAAAAGTTGTTTCAAGCTATCCATCAATGCCATCTCTGACCCCATCCACCTCCCCAAGGACACCATTGCGGGCTTCAAGGCAAGGTCTGACTGTGACTCAAGCTCATCGCTTGAGCTCGTCGTCTAGGTTGACCTTGACCTTGAAACTCATGACAGGGGTTGGCTTGGTGGTGGTGGCCGAGGTAACGAAGTGACAGGGGACCGAGACAAGCGAAAAAACTCGGATCCAAGAAGACAAGGGTCCAACCGCAGCCAAGACGAGTAAGGAAAGAAAAGAAAAGAAATACGACAACAACAATAGGCAGAAGGGAAGTTGGGGAGAAACTTACCAGCACTCGTCTTGAGAACGGGGACAACACCGACTCGGTCTGCCATGGTGCTCGGGTGGCAGGTCCTCAGGTCGAGCTCTCGGATAGCGATATGGTGAGGACCCTCCATGGTTGTGTAGGTGGCCATGATGGCTGTGGGTGGGTAGGCAGGTATTAGAGAAACAGAATGAGAACAAGTATAAGGGAGAGAGATAATAGAGTAGAGCAAGGAAGGAAACCAGCCTCCAAGAACAAGTGTGTAGACTGGACAAGAAACAAGAGATGGTGCAAGAAGAACAAGATGGGTATCCGTAATAGTAGAGTGTATGATATGTTAAGTGATGAAGAGAGAGAGAGAGGAGGGAGAGCAAGAAGAAGTAGGGGTGGAATCTGGGGGATCAAGAAGAAATTTCAAAGTTTTGGAACTCGAGGCATTGGTCGTCAGCTCTTTGTTCTGGGCGACCCGACGCTCTGGTGGCTGTAGCGCCCTTTGCCCTTTGGCCTCTCAAATGCAACACACTCTGCATTAGAATCCTTGCATCTTTGCGGCGCTGACATGGCCTTGCGAGCCCGGATCCCTGGGCTGGGAGGGCCTTCCTTGTCCCTTGTCTCTCTCCCAACCTCTGACGGCGACTGAGATTGTCGTCCAGGCCGTGCCAAGCCTAGCACGTATGTGGTTTGCTCCCATGTGGTGGTTGCGCGACAGTCGACGCTATTCTGTGAGCGATATCGTCGACATGTTGCCCGCGCGGCATGGTCGTCCTCCCGTGCAGCAGTAGCTTGACTTTGGCACGTCACGTCAACTCGCCCTCCTCCTCATCCTCCTCTTGATTGTCTCTTATCTCGATACCCTCCTCCAATCATACTCCATCATCCACAGCTGCGAGCGTCCAAAAAGACCGCAAGCAGCAGCCCCCCAGCCCGTTTCCCCGCCGCCAGCAGAAGAAGTATCATCAGCCAACTTCATCATGGTCTCGCAGGGGCTTGCTTGGGAGGGTCAAGCCCCTCCAAACTCCACCCTTTCTACCCAGCAACAAAGAAAGACAAGCGGGGAGCCGAGCCGACAAGCAAGCCAGAAAGGCATTAGCTCACCGTTGGCGTAGCCCATTAAAACCCGTGGCGTTGGTCGCGCCGTTCCCCTCCACCCTCGTCTGCTCAGCTCATCAATTGTCGTCCAGAGCACGCGAGCCCGGTACCTCAGCGTCGGGCTCACCTCGACTCGAGATAAAAGCCCTCACCTTGCCCGGGGCAATTTGATATCGCAGCCGGGCCAAGAGATGTGCTTCCCTCAGGTGTGAGTGGGCTCCTGGCCTGCGCTGGAGGGACCAATCGTCGTTGGCAACCCTCACGTCGGTAGCTTGGGCAATCGTGTGATAACGCGCATGAGCCGTCGCGCGAACGCCTAATTGTCCAGACGCCACAAGATGCCCGCCACCCCGCTGCATCAAGCGGTATGCTCGTTGCACTAACGTCAACTTCCCTAGCACGTAGCCGTCGCTGTCGTCGCTGGATCGTCAGGGGGGCCTTGGGGATTGGACAACCCAGGCAGATGTGAAGCCTGTCTGTTGGGACAAGAGTCTGGACCCGCGACGACGGGTGTCTCTCCTCATGCCACTAACCGTAGTGGCACAATCGTCTTTGACGCCATCTCTCTTTCATGCAGCAGTCAGTCCAATAGTTTGGTCCTCGACGCGTACGTAGTAACCTGACTCTGGTTACAGCGCCCCATGAACGTCAAAGGTTGAGTCGAACCAGGGCAAACCAACACTGGGCGCCATCGGGAATGGATGGGTGAATGAATGCAGCAAGAGGGCGACCAAGAACGGATATGGCTTCCCTCATGGATCCAGCTCCACTGCTGACGTATCAAGCATATCCCCGACTGGCCCAGCTGGTTAAACGCGCCGCCAGCTTGACATTGACACTGGCTGGGGACCCCTTGGATCAAGGCCGTGGCTCATGGCCCAACCGACTGTGTGGGGGACCGGCCGAGAATTGAATTTCTTGCGCCCAACCACAAATGCTTGGTTACCAACGGTGACAAGATCGTGCGGGATAGTTCCAACGCCTCATTGCCTTTAGCTACTAGCCATTGCATGTAAATGACCCGAGTCTCGCAACTTGTCGCCATCTTCATCTCCGTCACCTCCGTTTTCGTGCGGAGCGTCTCTGATCCTGAGAATTCCGCTGCAGCTAGAGCATGTAGGTATGCCTGTGCTCGACCATCGTTTCCCCGTCAATGCGGGCCCGCGCTTCAGGAATGCCAAGAGACGCTCATGAAACGCTCGACGACGAAACTCGGATGGAGCACGGGGCACGGAACGCGAAACACTTCATGTCCGTGGTTACGTTTGACCACCGGCGATCTGTCCCCAAGTTGGTTATGCCCGCCAGCAACGTCGTTGCTGGAGCCGCCGTCACCACTGCACGGATGGACCCTGGGTTTTCGGCATGTGGGAGATCGGGTACGTCGAGCAAGGTACGCATGAGAGGAGACGGCCCGAGGTAATTCTTGTTTGCTAGATGGAGCTGCTGTCTGTGCCTTGTCGATCGATTATCTCTACTGTGGCCAAAGGTTTAATAGGTAGGTATTGTTCTGAATCGTCAAACATTGAACGGATCGGATCCAGAGGCAGGAAAGCACCTTCAAGGTTCAGTTGCCCAACTGGCAAAAAGTCACATGTCATGGCCATCATGTACATTGATCGTGATCGGGAAGGAGCCCTCCACGATGGATGTAGGTACCCAGGTCCTGCCTTTATTGGAAGCACAACATTACAACAACAACCCTTGTCCAATATTCCATCGCCAAGTGCCACCTTCCATCAT
Source organism: Fusarium neocosmosporiellum (assembly GCA_006518225.1). NCBI lineage: Eukaryota > Fungi > Ascomycota > Sordariomycetes > Hypocreales > Nectriaceae > Fusarium > Fusarium neocosmosporiellum. Next base: position 2,321 of record SSHR01000520.1, on the reverse strand, counting down.
CTCCAGACAAATATTACAGACACCTTCAAGTCCACCCACCTTGAGCATCCAGACATAGAAATCCGTAACCAACAGAAGTCTGACCTTGCTCTCTACCTCCTCAGCCGATGCCCAAGCACCATTCCAATAAAGGCGAGAACTCGGTATGCCGTCCCGATTGCAACCAAGACGCCAATGTTCATCCATTTCCGATCCAACTCGAATCCAGTCTCTCGCGCAGCAATGTCGACCTTGTAGAGGTAGGAGAATGGCGCCACGAGCTGCCCAAAGTATATCTCTGCAAGCCAAGTGGCCGGGGATGCTCGCCAAAACCACTCCATTCGCCAGTCCTTGACTGACGACAGGGGTGGTGCTGATCCAGACAGGATACCAGTGATGAGCGCAATCATGGTTGCAAACAACGGCGCATCTTCTCTGCGGACGACCATGCTCACGATGCTGGCAAGACCATAGATGCAGTAAAAGTACAGCAGGTTGGTAAGGAAGGCGAGGCCCCAGTCGATGATGGGCACTGACAGTAGGAATAGGGGTGTTGTGAAATGGAGGCATCCAAGAGCCATCCGAGGAAGGACAGAAATCACCTTTGCAATGAAGTACGCGAATCGGGAGTGTCCTGCTTCGGCCTCCCGTCTGTACAGCAGTGTCTCCTCAGAGAAGAGCTTGACTCCAGGGGCAGCCGCAACGAGACCAACGGCAATGGCGATGAGGAGGGCAAACTGTGGCGCAGAGATGAAATCGATGGCTGTCGACAAGACCTCGTAGGGTTCGTGGAAGATGCCAACAAACATGATGCCGTTCTTGGGGTTGTTGGCAAGTCCTAGCAAGGCTCCGGCGAGCACTGCAAGTCCCATCTCAGCGAAGAAGGCACCCTTGGTGCGGTATTGTTGAACCATGGCACGGCAAAGGCAGAGCCATGCTTGCTTGACAAATGGAGCACCACGTTTCTTGAGGGCCTGACGCATGCCTGTATCACCCAGCATAGTCGACCGGACACTCCTACGCTCAAAATCCTCAGCCGTTTTGGCCTTTCGCGATGCCGACCAGTTGGAGATGAGGGCCTCCTTAGAGACGTCACCTTTGGCATTGTATTCTCGACCATTGCCGGTGATGATGTCAGTAATCACGTCGGCGTGGTTGCTATGCTCGGGGAAATGGAAGCCCATGCCCTCAAAGTATACCTGGGCCTCAGGCTGGGGTCCTTCATAGATGGTCTGTCCGTTTCCGAGCAAGATGAGGTTGTCGAATAACTCGAAGATCTCGGTTCGGGGCTGATGGATAATGACGATGATGGAAATACCGAGCTTCGCAATTGCCTTGAGCGTGCGCATGATGGAGGATGCGGCAGTGGCATCGAGACCACTGGTCGGCTCATCAAGGAAGATGGCCATAGGCGCGGCCGCCAACTCCATACCTATGCTCACTCGCTTTCTCTGTCCACCGCTGATGACGGGCTTACCCACACTACCGACTCGAGAATCGCACACATGCGACAGCTCCAAGCAGTCAATGACAGACTCGACATGAGCTTCGATCTCGGCCTTTTTCCATGTTCGAGGAAGCCGGATGCGTGCCGAGTGGACAATGTTTTCGTAAACGCTCAACTCAGGTAGCACGATATCGTCTTGGGGCACATAACCCGTCAACTTCTTGTAACGCTTCATCTTGCCTGGGGTATTGTTGACAGCAACGATACCGCCAGTGTTACTGGTTTTACCCATCAACACGTTGACAAAAGTCGACTTGCCGGCTCCCGATCCACCCATGACAGCCACGAGCTGTCCTTGCTCGATGGATCCAGTGACGTTCTGGAGAACTGGCTTGACGGCCTTCTTAGGGTGGAAGCTGAGATCAGAGTACCTGAAGGAGAGGCCAAAGTTTGTGGCCTCGGCTGCTCTGCGCATCGAATCAACAAAGGCCTTGAGTTGTGGTGAGGCCTCGGCTTCCTTGTGCTGCTGATCAGAGCTATCGGTGCTGCCCCGTGCCAGAGCGGCCTCGAAGCCATGGCCAGGACGACCATCTCGGTGTGGCATGTCATAGGGCGAGTAGGGCGCATAGGGGCTGTACGAGAGGTTCATGGGGGCCATCTCATTGTCTTGCCCCTCAGGCAGTTCCTTGTATCCAGTGATGGTGGCTCTGACAGCCCTCATGGTCTTGTGCCTCTTCAGGGTGCCGGCATGCGCTTTGGAGGTTGAGTGCCACCTCTGCCGGAAAATCAAGAAGAACATGCCAATGACAAGAAGGACATCGATGACGATCAGGACCACTAGGGGAACAAAGTAGCGCTCGAATGATGAGCCCTCGGGACAGAGGCTGCCGGCAGC